>JALPSE010000127.1:0-29661 GCA_030558545.1 Bipolaris gigantea | reverse complement strand
GCCCCCCCCCCCCCCCCCCCCCCTCCCTCCACTGTCAACCGCCTCGTAGCCGTAGTTTGCCGTACATGAGTGGAGAGAAGACAGTCTCGGCTTGCGTTATGTCCGGGGTTACAAGCACTGGCTCGTGCGTGGGTGGATTGATATATTGGCCTTGGTATTTTACCCGGGCGAGGGGTGGGTAGAGTAGCGAGGTGGGGTTGGGGAAAGGCTGTGCGTTGTTGGAGGGAGTAGGGATGTGTGCTATAAAACTTGGCTTGCGGTGTGCGAGGTGGTAGAATGGGTGTGGAGATCGGATGGGCATGGTTCTGAGGGCATGGCGGGAACAGCGTAATGTACTGGATGTTTGTATTCGCCCAGTCAATTCCAACGCGCGTATTTGGAGGAAAGAGGATCCAAGGTCACAGGATGTGTCAAAAAGAGTTCGCTCAACATCGTTTATTTAATCTCACTTATGCCATCTCTTCCAAAACTATCGGTGCAACAAGCCCAAATGCCCATGCGAAACCCAATCATCATATATACAGTTGTAATGGATAAAGAGCACAAAGGAGAGAGGGAGAAAGAGGGGGTCTCATCATCTCAACCTGCCTACAATCTACTCAGAATCCGCTTAGGCAGCGGCGGGGTTGCCGTTGAAGGCAAGGTTGTTGACGGTGCCGGAGGGAAGACTGGTGATCTTGCTCTTGAGGGAGAGCTCAGTGAGGCGGGAGGAGAGAGCAGCAGGGGTCCTCTTGCCCTCAAGACCCAAGATGTAGGCACCGAGACCAGCAACGTGGGGGGAAGCCATGGAGGTACCGGAGATGGTGTTCTGTTGTACCGTTAGCCTTCTAGAAGAACAAAGTGATGACCATCTTTCTTGTATACAACTTACAGTACGGCCGCCAATCCAGGTAGAAAGGATAGAGACACCAGGGGCAAGGATGTCGACGGGTGTGCCGAAGTTGGAGAAGGTAGCCAGGCGGTCCGAGCTGTCGGTGGCACCGACGGTGTAGACGGTGGGCTCGGATGCGGGAGAGAAGTTGGCAGAGTTTGCGGCAGAGTTACCGGCAGCAACAGCAAAGAAGACACCAGCAGTGACAGCGTTGGCAGCAGCAGAGTTGACGGCGGTGGAGCGGCTGCCGCCAAGAGACATGTTGGCAACGGCACCGTTGGGGCAGCTACGGGTCTTGGCATCCGTGGCAACAAAGTTGATACCGGCAATGACGCCGGAGTTGCTGCCCTTGATATAGTTAGCAGCATATCTCAACAAGAGGAATGTCTCTACATACCGAGCCGCTGGCATCGAGGACCTTGATAGCGTACAGCTGAGTCTTCTTGGCTACTCCGTAAGTCTTGGAACCGACGGTACCAGCAACGTGGGTGCCGTGGCCTAAAAGCTATTAGTCTACTTGTCATCTGTCTAGCGTGAATATGTATTACCGTTGCCGTCAGTGTTTGAGCTGTCAGCGTAGTTGGCGAGCCAAGTGGCACGGCCCTCGAACTCTGGGTGGTTAACCTGGATACCAGTGTCGATGATGTAAGCGCAGGTGCCTTCACCACCGCTGGTGTCGTAGGTGTACGAGGTGGTGCCGGGGCTCTGGCTGGAGATACGAGCGAGACCCCAAGGAGCAGAGGACTGGGTGGTGTAAGCCTTCTTCTCGAGCTCAACCTCGATACCAAGGTTGGCTTGGACAATGGCATCCTGCTCGATGTAGTCGACCTGTGTGTTCTTTGTTAGCGCTTCGACCCATCATGTTGGGGAATCAATTGCTTACACCGGGGAGGTTGCGGAGCAGTTCAACAATGTCATCAGTGATATCAGCGGCGAAGCCACCGAAGCCACCGAACTTGTAGACATGAGAGGGGTCCTTCTTGAGAAGCTTCAAAGCAGTGTTGATGAGGTTCTCAAGGTTCTGGTTCTTGAGCTTGACAATGTACCTTCCTGGGATGGGAGTGCCAGCACGGGGAACGATGACTGGCGCAGGAAGGGCAAGAGCCACTGGCAGAAGAGCGAGGAGAAGTGAGAGCTTCATACTGAAGAACTGTCGAAGAACGATGCTGATAGAGCGAAAGTCGATGAGTGCTGCTATTGATGGGCTGGATGCTGCTGTGCTCGTTGCCTGATGTGTCAACAAGGCATCTTGTCTCTCTTATATAGACGCACTTGGTAGCCTCTAGCTAGAAGGACATGACAGGAGGCAAATACACCTTCCAATCTGGACTAGCAATCACCGACGTGACAATCGCGTGCAGAACCGGCGTGCTGACACCATGGCGCGTAGAGTTACCAGGCGCCAAAGCGGCGCAGAATGGCGTATGTAGACCTTTGATGCCTAGTTTGGGAGGTGATACAGCATGTGATTCGGGCACTATTCGCTTTCAGGCACCTGCAGTACCAGCAGTAGAGCGGGCGGGGTGTCTAGGAGGAGGAGGAAAGGCTGCTAGTAGAAGGTCAGGCGTCGGGTCTTGGCATGATGCATATTATATTGATATTGCTTACTTGTTTAGGGATGTGAATAAGTGGGCGTGGAGATCCAAGGTAGAAGGTCCGTGGGAGAAATCGATCTACATCCGCAACAACCCTTGCCAAAATCCAGATAACGGAGCGAGGCGATGAGTGGCCTGGTGGCGAGACGGCTGTCAAATGAGCATGCTGCGTGCAGGATTGTCACCAGGGATTCTCGAAGTAGTGAACTGCGGCTTTGTCTGTTAGCTCGGGATCCACAAAATTTGCAAAGGTTGTCTGGCAGAGCTGCACATTTCGCGATGGAATATACCATTGATAGTTGGGTTCCTTTCATCCTTGGAACAAGACCAAAAGGCTCTGGGCGATCAGCCACCCTATCGACAGGAGGATAGACATTCGAATGTCTCTGAGATGGTATCTAGACAGTGCTCTACGAAAAGAGAAGAGAAGCCAATCACTTGAGATGGTGTGACACCCAGTAACAGGCCCAAGAGCTATAGGGCTCTAGAAGAGCTTGACGCACAGGGAACTATCATGTGTGAGCACATAATCGGTGGAGCCCTACCCTACCCACAGGGGCAAAGCCTTTCACATGACCACTCCAATGATAGGCAGCGAACGAATGACAGAAGCGTTGGACAGGGTGTTGAGGATGATGCCATACTCTCCTCAAATTTCCGGGCCACTTGTTGTGGGGCGGGATTCGATTGGTGTCGTGTGCAACCATGTCGTCTTTGCCCGCTGACCACCCAAGACCCGCTTAGCATTAAGCTTAAAAGCACACAAGTGCAGAAACCACCTCCTTCTTTGGGAACTAGCACGATGCATGCCGATATACCCAGCCCAACCCTTAGTGATATGGCAGATAAGGCGGCAGCGGATTGAGGGCGAGTGCCAACAACGAGGCAAGATACGGTAGGCAATGGTTGTATCGAGTCAAAAGGCGGTGATTAAGATGACGCGCAGATCTGGCATTCCACACACACACACACACACACGCCTGTTGGGCGTGCAGGCTGGGTCCACTGTGTTGCATCGCAGGGGTCCACCCTGAAAGGAACATCTATCGTGGAGCTGGATGAAGCATTTCGGAAGAGTGCGTCGGAGTCATGGTGCTTCAAGCCTCACCCATTGCCCAGACATGCGCGAGTTTTAGGCGAGATGGTGTCAGTTCGTGGTGTCGATCAGGGTGCGTCCGGGAACTGTTCACTTTTGCCAAGCTCCTCCTGCCTCTTGCATAAAATGCTCCGATGACCAGAGCGACTGGAGTCTGTATTTGTCGCTGGCAAGGCTGGATGGGGCAAAGGGTGTAGAGATGGGGAGGTGGGTGTTCGGAGAAATGGCCATGGCGGCAAGATGCGGAACAATGTCGGCGCCGAGCTCATGGTAAGTACGTACGTAGGGACGGCGTGCACGTGTTCTGTGTCCGGCTTGGGTAACTTTTCGGCACTTGGACCCGTCACTGCACTACCATCCGACGTCAACTTGACACGCCAACCGCCCCCAGTACTTTCTGATCTTCGCCCCCCTCCGACCAGGCGTGTACCGTCATATCTTTGAGTTCCTATACAGTGGCAGTTTTCCTGATTCAAGCCCGCCCAACATGCAGCAGTATGCATATCAATGCAGCACACAATTGCAGTAGGCTGTAATTCAAGTCAATCGGCGCTATGCAAGCAACGTCGCCTATACGGTAGCCTACCGGCTTGTCAATAAGCTACCCATGTTCAAACCGGAGCTGCGCATCGAACTGGTATCTGTGGCTAACCACCCCGCACCCCACGCACTGGAGAGGCAAGCAGACTGACACCACTGTTCTGCCACGTACAGCATCCTCGTGACGGATCCATGCGGAAGAAGAGGGTCTGCGCTGCTCCCCCTGTGCTTTGTGAGGGGTGATTCCGAGACTTTGGAATTCGAACACACAGCCAGCAAACTCCGGGAAGAGGGCGTGTGAGCGGTACACTGGTGTGCTAGTGGCCGGCGTAGAATCTCCCGTGATCTACTCGTATCTAAGACCCTGCAGCGATCCATACCTTTGGGCCCAAGGACCTTCCCTGGCTGTCCAATGCCCGCCAATGCCAAGCATGTAATCCTACTCAGCGCTTATATCGGTCCAGCTTCGCTGTTGTATTGCTGCATAACCTGGGGTGGGGCCTCCCTACTCGACCTACGTTCACAAAGACCTGGAGTACTCAACTGTACAGAATAGGATGCAGGTACAGGCAACGGTGTAGTGACTGGTGTGAGCATTTACCCAGCTTGATTCGACTCAAGCATTCCGTACATGCCGTTTCCAACACCACGCCCGACTTGTTGGGCCACCTTCCTGATATGATTGTGTACAAGATAGTGAATGCCAAGGATTTACTTGAGCACATTCAAAGATCCAGCACGCGAGACCCCTTCTTTCAATAGTACGACTTTCGGCAACAACAGCAGAGTGTCCGGATATACACTACACTGCGGGGTAAGAGTTCCGGGCTCGTTTAAGAACCTACTCTTGTTTGCTGCGAGTCATGGGCTAGTGGCCGTAAGTGGTACCAACGCGAGAAATTAGTCCAAGGTACGTACTGCAACATAAGCAGCCTCGCAGCAGGCGGCCCGTCCCATGCACAGAGAATCATAGACGAAAAAGTTACATAACCACATCAGCCAGCGAGCAAATTCAATAGACGGCCATTTAACTCGAATGGGTAATGATTTCGGGCGACCACAGACAAACGGAGGAATGTAACCCCACTTCGCAGCTCCAAGACTTGCATGTGACGGTGATGAATCTTAGGAGAAGTGATGGCTTTCCTGACCACAAAAATAGGCCCGTTATCGTCTTGTCAGCCCCACCCCCACTCTCCCACGCAATACGGCTAGATGCGCCTGTTCCTTGCTGCGGATCAGCCTTGCATCTCTTTCCTGTCCTGCTTTGGGCTTCTGGATCCTTTGGCGCTGGACCAAAGGGAGGCAGCTTGTGGTTTGCTTGTTCAGTAGAGCGCGTACAGCGACAGCAGTGTTGGCATAGTCCAACCCCAGAAAGGGAAGAACAAGGCGCTTACAACATTGACAGCATATGTCTACCTTCCGCATTCGTCGTGCCTCTATCGTTTTGCATGTCGCAATCGATCCTGATTCCTGGGCATTACATATGATTCTGGTGACATGTACAAACGGTGCACAGTCGAAGCTGTGGGATGAGTAAACAGCAACGTCGATTGCGCCATGAGTACCGATATTGCGCTGCCTCCCAAGCTGATGGCTGCTGACCGTTATCTCAAGTCGTGATCCACACGGTGCAACGTCTGAGGCGAATTTGGGGAATGCCAGTCATTCCGGGAAGCAAAACCCCAGCCTCTCCCACTCCTCGTCTGGTATGCGAAAGGGGTTTTTCTTTTCGTCATGAATCTACCCGAATGTTCCACTGGAGCGCTTGACGAGACCACCTTTAAGACCTTCCCACGGGTCAGCGGAACAATCTCTCAACGCAACCAATTCTTTGACTGGGCTGGCAGCCATCATGTGTTGGGTGGGCGGTATTAGACTGTAGGGGCGTGGTGTTGATGTTGATGTCAATGGCAATGTCCATGGCAATGAAGATGGTGATGTGAGAGACGTAGTCGATGTGGACCCACCATGCCCCTAGGCTAGGCCAGGATCCAGGTTGCCAGCGCCGGCCTCGTCCCTGCCTGTGCTCAACTTTTGCAGACTTACAGACGTCGTCAGCATGCAGTTGCTCCCTTTGATCCTCGCAATGAAGCCGTCGCGATGAATTCGTCGCGTGCATTCACCAGGGCTACCCAGAACACGTTCCGCAGGCCACTCGATTTCCTCAGCAATCTTTCGCGCGGCCCCGTCCAGCTTCCCAGGGACAAAAAGAGAAAGGACAGCAACGCACGCCAGCGCTACAACAGCGTCAGCTCCATAGACGACACCGACCACTCCGACGTTGAGTTCTACGCCCAAATGGAGTCCTCGAGGCGGAGTCACTCTGCGCACAACTCGCAGTCGGAGCTGCAGCCGCCCGTGCCTCTCATAGACGTAGGCAGCCGTAGCAACAGCCCATATCCGCGCAATCGCAGCGCTGCACACAGCGAGGATGAGGAAGACGACGACTTTGAGCCCGCGAGCAGCATACGACCGCTAGTCAGCAGCGACGTCGGTAGTGGACGCCATGCTTTTCGTGGCTTCTGGCAGCAGGGCGGCCCGGGGGCCTTTTTTTTTGGCACGTGGAAGGGCTGGCAGATCTGGGTTGGACTGCTGGTCTTCTGGGTCGGCGGATGCAGCTTTGGCCTGCTGCTCATGAACCGCTTCATCATGCTCACGGGCGTCTACAAGTAAGGATTCACACGCATTGTTGCTTGCTGCACATGCTAAACGAGGCAGATTCCCCTTTCCCCTGACCCAGTCCTACGCACAACTCATCATCACCCACCTTCTCCTCATCCTCGTCTCGAGCCTACTGCGCTTCTCCAGTAATCTCCTGCGCTTCATTGGCTTTGGTGCTGCTGTACCGCCATCACAGCCCGCCGCCCCACAAGGAGGAGCATATCGAGGGGGCAGAAAACCCGGCATCTCCGCCTTTGCTCGTTGGCTCTCAAATGGTTCGGGAGGCATTGCAGGTGGTGGGCTGTTTGAGTTTGATCTGCAAATCGCCAAGCAGGTGCTGCCTCTTGCCCTGGTCTTTGTGGCTAGGGTGCTTCTCAGTAACTACTCATTTGCGTGCGTGCCCTTGTCTGCCCATTCTAATCCCGACCACTAACACTCATCAGATATGCACCACTTCCGACTTACCAGCTTGCTCGCATCGGCATAACCCCACTCGCAATCGTCTTCGCTTGTGTTCTGCAGAAAGAAAACATCACCGGCAGTGCCCTCTCTTCCGCCCTTATTGCCACCCTCAACCTCTTCTTCGCCTCTTACCGCCCCGATGTCCGCGTGACTTGGGAATCGGTCGTCGCCGGCGTCTTCTCTTCTGGCTTCGTCGCCCTCTACCCTATCCTCCTTCACCGCACGTACCGTACCATGGTTGCAAATCTTGTGCCCTCAGGCGATGCGCTTGCAGGATACCCCACCGGCTCGGAGGAGTCGGGTAACCGAGAAGAAACCCGCGCTTTTTATCGCACACTGCATTACACTTCACTCGTCTCTCTCATGATTCTTACACCCATTGTCATTGTTTCTGGCGAGGTTCCACACATATGGCACAATATTCCGTTTCTTGATGTCCCGTTTTTCTGGGCCATGATGCTATTTGGCGGCATGGGCTCATGGGCTGTTTTTTCAAGTACACTACTGCTAGTCAAGGCGACATCTCCACTGACAGCCACCTTTGTAGCCGTCCCCAGGAGCGCCTTCCAGCTTGTGGCCATTTCTCTCTTCAAGGCCCCTGCTCAAACTTGGTTGGGAGTAGTACTTTGCTGGATCAGCAGTCTGTGGTTCCTCGTCACAAGGCGAGATGAGGGGCGGAGTAGGGACAGACTCAGGTAAGAAGGGCCTTGGTACTCTTTTGTTTCCATATTCTTTTCTCTGTCTCAGCGCCATATAAAAGACGATTTATTACATGCAGGTAATGTAATGTGTTTTCAACTCTCGTGAATGTCCCACATGGTATTCTGTGCCAGAAACTAGACAATTTGTTGCGTCATGCAATCTCAAATCCCCGTCACATCGGGCGGCACTCGTATTTGCCCTTTTACTTGGGGGAAATACGAGCCAATCTGTATCTCGACTACGTAGAAGCCGGCTGGTGGATCGGCCGTCCTGTAGCCCGGGCGAGTCTCGGTAAACATGATAGGGTCTTTGTCCACTGCGCAAGACCGGGAACATCTCTCAACGCAAATTTCGTTTACAAACAACAAGAGTTTCAGCATCGAGGTAAACATGAGGGGATTTCTTGTGCAACTGAGGGCGTGGAGTTCTTCAATCAATTTGGCTAAATAGAGCGATCTAGACTATTAATTCGATGCAGGCCGTTGCCATGGCCTAGACAAGATGGATACGGACGGATGCAATCTCTCCGCGAATAGAATCTTGTGGCGTTTACCGAACCGATGCTTGACCGAACGGAGAGCACAAACGTTTACTTGCTTGACGCTAGGGCCTCTCAGCGCCCGGTCTTGCCGGCACTATCCCGTACTCTTCCTTTGCTCCAAACCGAGGAACAGTTCTTTCGGGTGGTTCACAATGCAGATCTGCGGCGAGAGTCATGTCCATTGGACACGGCCACACTTAATCGGCATTCTCATGATCCAGTTTGCGTACGGACCTGGTTAAGGGAATTACAAATCTGAAAAGAAGGTAAAAGGGTGCCTCCTTCAAGGGGGCCCATGACCTTGGTTGGGATCACTTGCTGCGTTCGTTCAATTTGCCCTCCATCTCTGGCACAACCATCATGAAGCTCCCAGTAATCGTCCTCGCAGCTCTTACCGCACCTCTAATCCAGGCGGCCCCCACCCCAGCCTCCGAACTTACAGCCCGCCAGACCAGACCGCGAGAGCTCAGTAAGTCAGAAACCAAGGCCATACAATCCATGCATTTTCTTTACTGCTAACTGTAAGCAATAGTCCAACCAGAACTCTGGCCCGTCCTTCAACGCTACACGCGGTTCGCTGTAGCTTCTCTCTCAACCTTTACCTACAACCTGGGGAAATGCCCTAGTCCACCTTTCCACTCCGTTCTCGTCCGAGCAATCAACTCAATCGTAACCTCAACCCAAGTCGCCATCTTCCAAGATAGCGCGGCTAAAGAACTGATTGTGTCCTTCCCCGGATCTGCCTCGGTCCAGGATTTCATCACCGACTTTGCCTACTTCATGAAGCCCTTGACCAGCGCCCCAGGCTGCACCGATTGCCAGGTCCACATGGGTCTCCTCCGAGCCTGGCGCTCTGTACAACCTGATCTCACAGCTGCGCTGGCCGAACTCAATGCAAAACTGCCGGATTACAAGACGATTATCGTAGGCCACAGTCTAGGCGGTGGACTAGCCAGTCTCGCCTATACGGATCTCCGGGCTAATAATGTCCCCATTGCAAAAGCATACACCTTGGGATCGCTGCGCGTGGGAAACCCAGCATATGCGGATTTCACGGACCGCCTGGCTGGTGCCGACGACAACAATCTGGGCGAGTTGCTGCGTATCACGCATGGAATTGATGGCGTGCCGAATCTACCGTTTGAGTCTATGGGATTCCAGCATACGCGCACAGAGATTTACCAGGAAGATATCAAGCTGGTGGGTGGCACGCAGAGTCCTCAGACGACGTTTCGCTGTTTTGGTCAGGAGGCGAGTGATTGCATCAGGGGAAACGCGGCGGGGTTCATTAATCAGGACCATCTGGCCTACACGGAGATTTCGATGACGGGGCCGCAGCAGTGCAATAGCAAGGACTGAACAAGATGAAGAGGAGGAGGGAATTAAATCACGCATGTTGGATGTATGTGACGTTTATAGACGTGGAGGCGTTGCGGTATGTATATAGGTAATAGTGGAATGAAATGGATGGACCGTGGCCTAGCAGATCTCGTGACAGCGTGACAATGGTGGACGCGCCCCCACGTGTAATTGGGTGGGTCGCGGTGTGCCCCGGCAACACACGCCAAGCCCTGCTAGGCTGCGAGGGGTTTGTTGGCTACAGCGATCTTGTCAACACCCCGCCAAACCACTTGAGGATAGAAACATATATCCACACACATAGTGATTATACATTTGTCTCCAAGGGCTACAGCCTAGGCTAGCTCATGAGCGGCAGTCCGCGCAAACACCGTGCGCCCTTCCGACCACTCGACACCCTCTCCACCGCCAAAAAGCCCGTCTTCAAAGCCCCCACCACCCCTGCCACGCCTGGCTTCTCCGACGATAGCGACATTCCTCGCGAGCAGTCTGCTTCCTTGCTCGGCGACTCAAGCACTCTATTCGACGACGTTGAGAGTCCCCCAACCCACGCACAGCAGCGAGAAACTCTCCAGGCCAGGCTGAAGATGGTGCGAGAACGAGAGCCTCCAATGGCTCATCCTCCCCGCGATGGACCGGCCCCCCCGCCAAAGCCTTTGAATGACCTCAAGAACTCACAGCCAAAATTTGGAGAGACTAGCCCCATGCGGAACCCACTGAAGAAAGACCGCAACGAACAGTTTTCACATCTCTTCAATAAGCCCAAGCCAGGGCAGATGCGACCAGAACACAGTCAGACGACTAAACTACCTTCACAATACTCAGGTCCACCAAGGCCATCTCAGACCTCACAGTCGACGAGTAAAGATACCCTCAATCGCCCTTTCAAGGTCCCATCGTCACAATCGGGATCGCGTTACAGCACAGCATCTACCGATTCCGATGTCTTTGAAATCCCTGCTTCGAGCTTCCAGCCACGACCATCCCAAGGCGGTCCTGTGTCCATTGCCAGACCATACAATGCTCCGGCCAAGACTACCCATGCAGCCCCGCGGCCAGTATACTCATCCATGGGCCATGCTGATGACTTTCAGCCATTGAACAAGGGCACACACAATCCGCTACACGGGGCACGTCAGACGGTCATATTGGATGACGAAGATGACTTTGATCCGGATGCGGTCATTCGCAAAGAGGGAAGTCGCTTCGGTGAACCGGACATGTATGCATACGTCGACTCTGGTGCGGCAAGCGAAAACATCAAGGCGCTATTAGAGGGAGCGTTTGATGAAGACAATGAGAAGATCCCAAGGATGCGTCTCCGTAAGACGAAGAAGCGGCAAGAGGATAAAGCTGGTATGTGACGTTGAGCACCCCGTACAATAATCTTGTTACTGATTATAGCCAGGCGACTCCCTAGCCGACCGTCTCAAAGCACTCGAAGTCAACGACGAAGAAGAGGCCAAGTCCGAAGCTGAAGCCGGACCCGAGGAGGAAGAAGAGGACGATGGAACCGTCGAAGGCCTCAAAGTCAAACTCCTGCCACATCAAGTTGATGGAGTTGCATGGATGATTGAAAAGGAGACAGGAAACCATAACAAGAGAGCCAAGCTTCCCAAGGGTGGCATACTGGCAGATGACATGGGCCTCGGAAAGACTGTGCAGTCTCTTGCGCTCCTACTGTCAAATCCGCGACCAGAGAAAGGCGTTGAACCGGAGAATAAGAAGAATAAGATCTCGGACTCCACAGGCAAGGGCACACTTGTCGTCGCTCCCCTTGCACTCATCAAGCAATGGGAATCCGAAATCAATACCAAGGTCACCAAGTCGCACGCACTCAGGGTTCTTGTCCACCATGGCCCCAACCGTACCAAGTCAGCCGATAAGCTTAAGCAGTATGATGTCGTTATTACAACATACCAAGTCCTCGCCTCTGAGCATGCTTCCTGTGGAGACGGGCCGGATGGGCTCAAGAAGGGTTGTTTCGCTGTGAACTGGTACCGGACAATGCTAGATGAGGCACATACCATCAAGAATCGGAACGCCAAGATGACAAAGGCATGCTATGCTGTCAATTCTCACTATCGCTGGTGCTTGACTGGTACGCCAATGCAAAATAACATTGATGAACTGCAGAGTTTGATCAGATTTCTCCGTATCCAACCCTACTGCGCGTTGTCGTCATGGAAGGACTCAATAGCGGGTCCTATGAAGAATGGTCGTGGCAATCTGGCTATGAAGCGTCTCCAGGTCTTTCTACGAGCTTTTATGAAGCGCCGCACCAAGGATGTGCTGAGAAAGGAAGGTGCGCTCAACTTTGGCGGAAAACCCAAGGAGGGCGAAGACAAGCCAGCGTTCCATATCGTTGCGCGAAATATCGAAAACGTCGTAGGAGAATTTACTGCAAAGGAACGCATGTTCTATGACCGCCTGCGGGATCGCACACAAGCCCGTCTCGACGAGATGATGGGGGGCGAGAAGCAAGATTATATTGGAGCGTTGGTGTTGCTTCTCCGGTTGAGACAAGCATGCGATCACCCCAACCTCACGAAGAGCAACGTCAGGGCTGACAAAGATGCCTTGACCACGGGCTCAAAGTCGAGTGCTACGGCTGGTTTCCAGACTCCACGAAAGCCTTCTGCAAGAGACGACGCCGACGATCTTGCAGACTTGCTTGGCGGGCTCAGTGTTGCAACGAAGCGATGCGATATCTGCCAAAACCATCTTAATAGCGACAATACCGCTGGGGGCGGAGTGCGTTGCATTGAATGTGAAGAAGATTTGAACATGTCTACTAAGAAGGATAAGAAAAAGCATCGTAAGCACAAGCACAAGCATGGCAAGGAAAAGAAGAAGCATCGTCGACCGAAGCCTGTTGTAGAGTCGGATGATGATGACAAAGAAGAGGATGAAGAGGAGACTGAAGATGAGGATGAGAAGCCAAAGGCAGCCACTACAAAATCAGCTCGCAACCGCCGACTTGTAGTTGATAGTGACGATGAAGAAGAAGAGGGTGAGTGGCTCGTGCCAGAAGACCAACGGCACGCCGAGGACTTGGGCAAGGCTGGCGGGACTGACGATGAGAATGCTGAAGGCGGTGGCGATACGTTAGCATCTGTCGACTCTGATGCATCTGAGAGTGCAGACGAGAGCAGAAGCAATTTGGATTCGTTCATCGTCCACGATACCGATAGCGAGGACGAAGCACCTGTTTCACGCAAGAAACTAGCCAAGAGACCACAGAAGCCTGCTGCAGTCGACTCTGATGACGGGGCTGGCAGCGGAACTGAGAGCGAAAGCGGACCAGACGAGTCGGGATCCAGCTCCGGATCAGAGGATGAGGACGCATCTGACTCTGAGGTTTCAGAATCCTCGTACAATGCTTCCGAACTGACGCCCTCTACAAAGATTCGCCAACTCTTGGCTATTCTAGAGAAGGAGACGGGCGAACATAAAGTCATTGTCTTCTCGCAGTTCACATCGATGCTTGACCTGATCGAGCCCTTTCTCAACCGCGCCGGCTACAACTTCACCCGTTATGACGGCAGCATGCGTAACGACCTGCGCGAAGCTAGTCTCCAAAGGCTCCGAGAAGATAAGCGTACGCGCGTCCTGCTGTGTAGTTTGAAATGCGGTAGTCTCGGTCTCAACCTCACAGCCGCGAGCCGTGTAGTTATCATGGAGCCCTTCTGGAACCCCGTACGCTATCCTCCCTTACTCCCTCTTCAAACAGCAATGTACTAACGTGTTCCCCGACAGTTCGTAGAAGAACAAGCAATCGACCGTGTTCACCGCCTCAATCAAACAGTCGACGTAACCGTCTACCGCCTCAGCATTCACAACTCGGTTGAAGAGCGTATCATTGAGCTCCAAGAAGCAAAACGCAAGCTCGCCGATGCCGCCATCGAGGGCGGTAAAGCCATTAAGAATCTCACCATGAAGGATATGATGGCGCTGTTTAGCCGCGAAAGCGAGTTCGATGGCAGACATTATGATAATGATCAGGAGCAAGAAATGATTTATGGCGTCAGAAGGGTGTTGGATGCTGAGCATCAAGTGGGTGAGGAGACTTCAACTAGGAAGGCGAGGAAGGCGGGGAGTCTGGGGTTCAAGAGGACGGAGAGAAGGGATGAGGGTGGTGCTTATGGACGGAGGTGAGGGCGGCGCGTGTAGACATGGGCGTTTTAGTGTGTTGGGTGCGCTTGGGGGTTCTTTACTTGCGGATTAGCTCGTGTGATGATGGTTATGCATTGAACTCGTCTTTGTAAAGATGTCAGGGAGTCGGTTTTTACTGTCAAAGATGGTACTTCCGAACAGGAATTTCCCGTATCCATCAAGTCCACCCTCGCCACTATTGTCAACCTCGCATCATGAACCCCTCGCTTGCGACTCTTTCCTACATGACCCACTCTAGCGTTATTCCGTCGTAGACGTCTTAGCATTCAAAATCCTGTTTTTCTGCGCTTAGCCATCGTATATATACGCATACAGTCTTCGCCGAAGATACTTCCGGCCTCACTGCCTCTCCCGATGGAGCTGACGCGAAATCATTCCGTGCCTTCACACTCAAGAGGAACAACTACAGCCAATCTACTACAAGCATGGTTCCGATTCATCTACTCCGCATTAAAATGGTATTTCCTGCTACTCGTATAAGGTATACATTCCGTTCCATGGATAACGCAAGCCAAAACATTACTCTTTTTTTTTCTTTCATTCCAATTGTCTCCAGTACACTTATCAATTCCCTGAAATTTTTACGCCAAATCCTGGCTGTCAACTTTTTTCCCCCTCTTCGAGTCCTTGTCATCATTGCTCTAACCGCCGCTCAGACAATTCATATTCCAACCCTCCATCTGCCTTCAAGCCTGCGGTAAAGACACCCCTCTGAATATGAAACACTGCATCGCTAACTTCCCTCTCTTCCTCTCTGCTGAAGACAAGCTGTGGACTATTAAAGATGTAGTCTTTGAGGCTTTTGAGCTGATTGATAATGCTGCGTGGGGTGAGGATGACACGTTCGGCAAAGGAGCGCGAGGGCATTTTGAGTTGGGCAGCCTGTTGCGAAGATGAGCGTGTAAGATGGTGTCGTGGTTCGGGTTCGAGTGAGGATGAGGGCTGTGGTTGGACTGTGGCTATGGTGGTGTCGGCAGCGGAGTGGCCCCTGGCTACCTCGATGGAGTGATCGGCTGTTGGTGAGGTCTGATCGGGAGAGCGTGACCGCGGGTATGGCGAGACCTGGACGTGGCTCAGACGCTTTGTCTGACTGGATGTTATTTCTTCCTTGGCCTCACTGACATCCTGGTGGTCATTTCGCCTTGCTCGCTTGCGCGCTGGTGTCTTAACTACCTCCATGTCCTGTGAGTTTTCGACCTGGTTCAGGGTGGAGTGCGATCGGCGCAGGCTCATTTTGCGGTTGCTTTGGGGAGCTACTACATCGGCATCAGGAATGGGGCTGCTGCTCATCGCCTTGCGCTTCCTTCCGCCCATCTTCTTGGGTGTTGGAGAGGCGGCGACAACAACGTTATCGAGCACATTTGCACCGTTTGACTCCACTGAATCTTGCGTTTGCGACTGTTTGTCTTCAGCTTCTGCTTGGGCCTTTTGTGCTTTGCCATCTTTCTTCACAGGGGGATGTCGGGGTTTCTTGGTGCTTGGAGGAAGAGAAGGAATGCCGGCGGAGTGACGGGTAGAGCGGCGGAGAGAGTTGGGCGTGCCTTGTGAAGAAAGCCCAGCAAAAGAATCGTCCACTTTGTTGGTGCTGCTTGTGCCGGCTTGGGAGCTTTTGCGTGAGGTACGGCGAGTGGAGGCGCGAGTAGGCGTTTGCGTGTTTTCCGCCTCAGCATAACTGCCGGCTCGGTCGGCATCTCTGATAGACAGCTGCTGGTGGGAAGCAGCGTCTACAAAGTCATTCTGGGACTCGGACGCCGCTACCTCCGTTCCATCAGTCGCAGGATCATCGTGTGTTTGCATGTCAGCGTCGATTTGAGCAGTCAGTTCAAGATCAATGGCTGAGCTAGGATAGTCAGACATTATACTGTCCGAAGCGAGATCTGCGTCTGCTTGTGGATTTTCGTGATGGGCCACGGCTTCAAGTAGAGCCTCCTCATCAATAGTAGTTCCTTCGTCAAAAGAAGTAGAAAAGGTACTCTCTGGCTGTCGATATTCGAAACTGGATCCAACTAGAACAACACTATTGTTTGTGTCGGCCTCCAGCTGCGTTGTTTTACGGAAGCCAGGCGGTGAAGACCTTGGTTCGTCATCTGTAGGGTACTGGATGCTCCTTACGGCAGTGGGGGTCGCTACATCTGTATCCTCACTGACGATATTTTGGATGCTCTTGCGGGTATGTGGGGTAGGCGAGGATCCAAGACAGGCGTCCATTGGTCCCATAGCTGCAAGAGCCCTCACTGGAGTGGCTCGGACACTGTGATCTGGCAAATCATTCGCAGTTAGGGCATCTGAGTCAATCTTCATGGGCAAGGACACTTCGTCCGATCGAGGTGAGAGAGCACCAATGTTCCCAAACAGGCCAGCCGAGTGTCTCTGGCGATCAATCATCTTCTTTTGGCGTTCGGTCAATAATTGGGACTCTTGGTCGAATGGATTTGACGGCGATGAATCGATGGGTTCGAACTGGATGTGGGAGTTGTCATGTCGCAGACGAGCTTTCGGCGTGCCCCTTGCAGGTGCCCTTCTCGACGCTGACTTTGCAACTGCTGGAGATCTTGACGCTGACCGTCGCGTTGATTTTGAGATTTTGAAAGGCGAGTCTTTTACCCGGGGACTCTTGAACGGCCGTTTAATATCATCAGTGCTGATGTCAGACTCGTAAAATGAAGGCTGGTGCGTCTGTTCCGAGATTAGCTGGAGTACGTTGAACGTCAGATGGGTACTTACGGCATCCTCCTTTCGAACTTCCAATGATGGCAACGAAAGGTTTACACTGCCACGTAGACGCCACAAAGCTTGTTCAAGATTAGCAGGATATTGCAGACTACTCTCTTTTCCAAAGGTGATGTTCCAGGTCTCGATGGAGATATTGACGATACTTTGTCGCCTGCTAACAAAGCCTGCAGTAATCAAAGTTTCCAGGTGGAGCAAAGTCTGACTGTCTCTCCTTGGTAACCTCTCAATAGCTTTGCTCACTTCTTGCCACATTCTGACAACCTCGTGGTGAAGACTCTTCAGGGGTTCGTCTCTGCTCTGCATCTTTTCCTGGGGGTCTTCAATCCAAACTGTAATCCAGTCTTGCGTCTTCCGGAGATACACGGCAAGTTGAGAGGTTGAGCAGTGCTGCATTGACGTGGCTAGAGCAGATAGGAAGTCCTTCCTTGACTCAACATCGTCTCTGTCAAGGTCCCGGTATGCAGCCGCACTGACGGCGGCAACAGCTCCATATAGATGAATGTAAGGATCGAAATCTGCGTTACGTCCAGTGGTTTGATTTGAAGGCCACAGGTTTTGTCGGCCTTGATCTAGTAGTTTGCGGCTGATCTGCTTAGGAAGATTACGGAGTAATATGCTTGCATATGGGAGGCAAGAAGACTGTTCTTCTTCGGGTACGCGCTTCACCACAAATTCGGATACTTTTTCGATGACGCCTAGGATGAGTGCACCCTCTCCAGCTTCTTGTCGGGCCGTGTCGATAAGGGTTGACAACAGCTCATAACCGCAAGGTTTGTTCATCAACGAGTCGGCTCCCAGGCTCAGGGTTTCTACAACAGCCTCGTACTCTTTCCCAAGCGGGCCGAGGGCACGTTCGTTGGATGCGACTAGGGACTCTTTCAGTGTTGCATTTAGCAAGCTAGAGATCTGAGCCCAAAAACTTGACGACACGGCACCCTTGAGTGAACCACCAACAATCGCAGCGCAGTCCCGCAAAAGCTCCAACTTCCCTAGTCGAGTGTTCTGGGCCGCAAAACAAGGCTTAATAATGACTTCCATGGCACGGAGTCGAACAGGATCGGCAAGTTTGCCCTCGGATTGGGTAACCAATAGATCGATCAGATAGAGAAGCGGTGATGTACGCGTACTATGACTTCGTGACCTGTGGGACGGTGTTGATGCGACCTCAAATTCGTTCTTGTCGTTGCGAGTTAGACTCTTGTCCGCGAACTGGAAAGGCCCCATCTTCTGAATGACAGTCTCTATCAGGAAACAGAATTTATCTGCCCAGATATCCTCCTTTTTCTGCGGTACCGCTAACTTTGCAGTGTGTCGATCCCAGATCCGGCGCAACAGATTGATAATCTGCGCCATGGCATCCCTGGTCTCTGTAGAAGCCATAATCTCTTTGCTACTTGCTTCAACTAGTGAGCTGATTAATGAGAGCCACATTGCTTTGACGGGCTCGTCCTCGGGATCTTTAGTTTCGGTTAAGAGAGTGGCATCTAATAGAGTTTCAACAAATCGAAGTACCCGGGCAATCGATTTCCGAACCCATCTTGGATCAACCAGAGGTAGCTCACCGCGTTGGATCATATACTGTGGCCTGAGATCCAGTGCTCGACATTCATTCCAAGGTTTCCGAGAGCCACCTAATAGAGCAGTTACCAACCGACATGCAGGGAGGGCATGTTGGCCTGGGGCTGAATGGATCAATGGGTTCCAAACAGAAGCCACAAATTCATTCCAGTATCGGTCAAGCTGTGCAAAAGAAGCTGTGGGGCGAAGTCCGTAGTATAGTAGCGTGAAGTAGCTAGATGAGATCGGAGCTCGTTCAGGTTTCTTGGCGGATGTGCTCCGTTGCAACGCATGCAGTGCAATGCTCAAGAACATCTTTGACCACGCCTCGGTAGTATTTGGCCCTAGATTGACAGAATAGAGGAGGAAACAGAAAGCCACGTTTGAGTGAACTCTGACCTGTTCCTTTTCTGAAGAGACGCAAGACTGAAAAACCTCGAGCCATTCCTTCATTGCTGTAAACATGTCGCTGTTCAACGAGTCTTTCAGTAGACCCGTGACTGCAGCCCATATTTGAGGCACGGATACAGCGTGATCGCCATCCAGCATCCGCACCAACTCATTTGTAAAGACGCCTGCGATAGTCCCACCATCGTTCTTGGTACGATTAAGCACAGCCAGTACGGATCTAGCGACGTTCCGGTCGTGGCCAATGGATTTTGTGGCTGTCACGGTAGTATCGAGGGCACTCTGGCCGATATCTTTTGAGGGCGACACCAGAGCTTTGAGTGTATATGTGAACCATCTCTCAGTGTATTTGATCATAACGTCTGGTCGTTGCTGAATAAACTTCCGATATATGCGTATTCTGTAGGCTTGCACAGCATTTCCGGAAACGCGTTCGTGGATGGTGTCGAGTGCGTCCAGAGCTTTCTCAACACGGGCTATAGTGACAATCTTAGGCCGGAAGTTTTGCTGCATGAGAACAGCAAGGTGGACGTTGACGATAGCCTTGGGTATAGCGCTATCACTAGCCATGCGAATGATGCGCTCAATGATAAAGGAGCAAAAGTCGTCGTCCATGGTAGATAGGAGGTCGGGGATGCGGAACAGAGCCATGAGCAACTTGAGTGCTTGTCCAATCAGCTGCGAATCCAGTCCCGTGCCAGTCATACTGGGAGCCTGAGAGTCGCGGCGAATGAATTGGGTCAGCAAGGACATCTTTTGCTTAAGAGCCTGTTCATCTGGAATCTTGTCGTAGGCCTGCATGGTCCTCTCCAACGACTTGTATGCATCCATGCGCGACGACCGCTCTGATGAAGCAAGCAGCTTCACAATAGACTCGAGCATCTCGGCAAAAGACTTGAACTTGTGTGCAGCAACCGCGTCGTCGGCAGGTGGAGGCGTAGGCGTACCGTCCGAGGGCTTGAGGATTGACTTGAGCGGCTTGGTGAGGCGGGTTTGGGGCAGTGGGCGGAGCGGCGAGCTACGTGTGGGTGTCCAGGAGTGTGCGAGGGCTTTGTTGGTGATGTTGGCGCATGTCTGCAATTCAAAGTTGACTCTCTTCCTCGCGCTGGCCGCGCTCGAGGGAACGTCGATGTCGGATGAAGGCGACTTTTCTGGCGTGTTTGGCGCCTTTACGACTTTGATCCTGGGCGCGGCAGGCTGTTCTCCAAATGGATCCTCGAGAAACTGCAGTGTCTCGTCGACGCCAGTGTCTTCCTGGTCTTTGGGTGGTGTTGGCGGGCGAACAGAGAGGGCATCGAATTTGGACAAGACCATGGCTATGCTGGAAACAACTGGCAATGAGAGAGACAGAGAGAGAGAAAGCAAAAAAGAAACTGAGACCGCATTCACATGGCCGTCCCCGTGCGCGCGATGAAAAGTATAGAGCAAGTCGTCGTGTCGGGAGGGATTGAATGGCCCCGGTTTGAGACGCAAAGGCTGGTGTCGGCGACGCGTTTACTAGGCGGGACGCGCTCGCGTAAAGTGGCAGAAGTGCCCCATTCACCGGGAGACGGACCCTCGAGCCAGCGACCGCCCCCTGCAAAACACCAGACGCACGTGAGGACGCTGGTTATGCCTCGCGTGCACTTGTCTGGCCCTGGTCTGGATCGTCTAATTAGTGATTTGTAGTTAGTTAGCTACAGTCCCTCAATAGCCATTGTTATTAGTAGTCGGTCGCATTCATGTCCCTGGCGGGGCTTCCCGCCCTGGGCCTTTATGCCGCCCGCCGCTTCATCTTCTAGCATTCACCCCACGCTTCAATCGCCATGTTGTCGCAAAAGACAGGAAAGGGTGCGTATTGCTCCAACAAGAAGCCGAGTGCTGTTGCGCCTGGCCGTTGCTAATCAACTGTTTTGCTAGCGAAACTTGACGACGTCACCCGCATTCTCGCCGAGCTCAAGACCGACCTCGACGCAAACAAACTCTCGGTCGAGCGTACGTTTCTCCGCAGCACATTGCAGGCAAGACTACTTACCGACTAGACAGAAAGAAGAAATCTGCTCGAGCAGCTCAAGGTACACGGGCGCTCAATCGACAACGCTGACCCCATATTTACCCAAGATGTACGCCCTCCGTCCATTCTGTTACCAACAGCATGGTAACTGCAGCAGGGCCTCCGAACATTGGGACACTATGCATTCCAGGGCAGTACGACTCCAGAATCGCAAGAGGCACTCCGATGCATAGCCAATGCACTGCTGCTCCAGCCCAAAACGCGCCAGATCCTAGTCGACCTGGGCCATGGCCCACATGCAGCAGAGAAGCTAAAGGCAAGATATAGGCCGGTTATCTACGCTACAACACCGTACTGACTCCGTTGAAGAGCGACAGTGTTGACGATGAATTCCTCGCCGCGCGCGTGCTTTTCCTCATGACTTACGATGCCCAACTCGACTACACACAGCTCGTGCGCGAGAACCAACTAGCAGAGAGCATCAACGCCGCCATAGAACGGCACGCAAACCGATACTCCCCGACATCACGCCAACCTATGGAGCTCATGGCTCTCTCCGAAACTCTCAAGCTCGTCTTCAACATCATCCACTTCCATAAAGATCTGAGCAGCGAGTTCTCAAAATCGATACCCAATGTCTTCAAAATCGTACTTCTGAGTGGCACCGTCCAGCCACCCCTCGCAGCCCCTACAAGGGAACTAGTCAATGCGCTCTTACATCTGGATTTGGAGGATGAAGAAGGCAAAAAAGCAGTCTTCCCAGCAGATGACCCCAAACGCAACGCCGAGCATTTAATCAAAACCCTCGACAAAGCCATCGTCGCCTACCCGCCCAAAGACTTGGACGACACCATAACCCCCCTCATCACCCTCATCCGCCGCGTCTACGGAATCGCCCCAGCCGAAGTCCAAAAAATAATAGAAAAAATGATCCTACCTACAACCGAAGAACGCGACCGCCCTCTCGGCAAATCAGACACCCTCCCCTCGCGCCTCCTCAACCTCTCTACTTCCGCCCACACCTCCACCCTCCGCGGCTCAATCTCATCCATGCTCTTCGAACTTTCACACAAGGAGCCTGCAACTTTCGTTCACAACGTCGGTTATGGATTTGCCTCCGGATACCTCATGTCGAACAACATCCAGGTGCCCGAGGAAATCATCGGATCCAATGCGCCCCAGGATACCGCGAGCAGGATCCCGATCAATCCTATTACGGGACAGAGATTAGACAAGGAAGAGCAGGTGCCGCAGGAGCCGATGACGCAGGAGGAGAAGGAAAGGGAGGCGGAGCGGCTGTTTGTCCTGTTTGAAAGGTATGTTGATATTTCTCCTATGCTTGCTTGTACAAACGGGCTTGCTGACGATGAATTGCAGACTCAAGGCTACGGGCGTTATGAATGTGCAGAATCCAGTTGAGGAGGCATATCGCTCAGGGCGTATACAGGAGTTACCTGATGATGAAGATTAGATAAGTATGGGCTTGGCGAATTGAAGACGTGAAGAAGAGTATATTATGATTATCATATAAGATGATGACTCCCTGTTTTGCTTGTACTTCCTGCTAATGAGAGGCTACGCCGAGAATGACAATGTGAAGATTCTTGCATAAAGATTTTATCCTTAAATACTTTGAGAGGGAAAAGAAAGATACACTTGCCTAACCCAGGCTTGTTATTTCCGTCCATGAATCGAGAGTGAATATACATCCCCCCCCTTCGCCTTCAGTTATACTAGATATTTCCACCAAAGTGAAGAAAAAGCTGATGATATGTTGTATCGCTCGCATGGATTATGGATACCAGAAATGGTTCAACCAGACCCCTTGTGGTTTTAGCCCTGTCAGTTCGGCTGCCGGGTGCCTGGAAATTCGTCTTTGCGTGGAACATCTGCTACTGGCGTAGGGATTTCGATGCTGGGTAGATACCCAGTACCACCTTCATTGCTGTACTTATCCAACCAGATTAGTCCTGCAAGTTGTCGGAGCGCCATGGTAACAAAGTCGCCAAGGTAGGTATTGAGCCGACAAATTGGGTATGCGCTCAGCCACAACAGCAGTAGCATACCCGTGACCTTTTGCCATGATGACATGTTGTCGAGAAGAGCGAGCAGATTGAAGGCTTTAGTATCGTGCGTTTGTGAAGATAGCGATGCAAGCCAGTGCAGGGTGCCGCTTTTGTAGAGGAGAAAAGCCCAACTGCATGCGCCGACAGTGTATATAGCAAGTCTCATGCTGAGTTTGAAGAGGACAAAGAATGTGAGGGTGGTGCCAGCTGTAGCCACTGATATGTGCATAAGCGATTTTACGAGCGTCGGCATGGCGCTGAGGAACGCCAAGCCCTCGGCGATGTTCTTAGTTTGCGATTCGAAGATATCAAGTCGCTGCGCGATGCTGTTGACTTTGGCGAGAGAGCGGTCGGCGGCTTGATTTGTCTTGTTGATAGTGTCCTTAGTAACACCCATATGGTTTGACAGGACCTCGTAGCTGCGCACCTGTTCCTCGTGATTGAATTGTAGACTAGACAGGGCAACTTCGTGGTATTGTTGTAGTTGATCGGTGAAGGACTTAGCAAGCTGTGAGCTCTCCAACATCAAGTCTCGCGAGAATTCCTGCATCCTCTCGTGTAATCGACCAATCTCTTTGCTCTGACTGTTAGCTAGTGCTGCTATGAGGGCCGAGATCGAAGACTCCATGAAGGTATGCAGTTTGTCGTCTATCGCTTCTACTGTTGCAACTGCTTTTGTCTGAACTACTTTTATGTCTTCTCTGAGCTTTTCGTGCGAGTTTCGGGCTTCCTCGGTGTACTGTCTCTGTTCGCGGATCAGATATTCGTATTCTGCTGTTGTTTTGTGCATATATTCAGTCACACCACCAACAACCTTGGTCAGGTTTTTGAAAACCTCTAAGTGATTTTCTCGTTCAATAGCGTCTCTGCTTGCCTGACACATGACAACTGCATTCTGACGGGCATTGCTGAATGATGTCCAGTACTGAGGCGTTGATTGAAGGCTCTTCAGACATTGCATATACTGATATTCCTTGAAATCAGGGTAGCACTGCTTGTCTTCAGATACCACCGCTGGTCGAGCATGCCACCAGCCACCGCCTTTGTCACAATGCTTAGCAGCTGGAACGAGTATGTCGCAATGCGGGGGCGCAACTGAATTGTCTGGTTGAGTGCTTAGTAGTTCGCAAACAGCTAGCTTGGCTGCGTATTCTGTTTTGACTTTATCAAGATATGCCTCCGGTCGATTTTTCGTAAACTCTGGCGCATGCTCCAGTAGTTTGCATTCGTTCATCAGGTGGGAAGCGGCCATCTGGGTGCACGTTGGTGCATTCTGCATAGAAGATAAAATTCCAAGAGCTTGTGCGATCACCTTTTGGTTCCTGGATGTTGTGTGTTGAAGAAGTGAATTGACATTGATAGTAGGCGCTGCGTCTGCTAGCGGAGAGTGATAGTTGGCCAGTGCCTTTGAAAGGAAGAAGATGCCCAAGATTAACAGCTTCGCAAAATTGACCTCACCCGAAAGATTAAGGACCTGCTTTTGCTGTTGGATGGTCATAATAGTGGAAATGATGGCAGAACCGTGAGCGAAACAATAAACGATCGAAGTAGAAGGAACGGGAGAAAGGAAGAGGGTGAGAGACAGGATATACCACGAATGACCCCAGCGGTGTACTCAGTCGCCCTCCATATGATTAGAGAACGGGAGAAGGTTGGCGGTCAGCTTGCCAAAGTATCAAGACTTTCTGTGATATCTGGGTGAGAGCAAATCTGTACTGGGAGGAGGGCCTTTGGTCAGTGAGAGAGCGAATTGGTTTAGTCAGAAGATGAGACCAGGTATTTAAAATCAACCGTCAGTATCGACCGCTACTAATGTGTATCATTCTATGCGAAAGAGAAATGTTTGTTTTGTGGTGTTCCCAGATGGGATGAGAAGTGGAAGGCGCTCACGAGCGAGCCAATCAACCCCGCGGATGACGCGCTAATTTGATGAGTCAGCAATATGTTGCGGTTTCCCGAAATTCTCGCGGAAGTTATTACCAGCAGTGATACAAGATGTTCGCCCCAGTCCGACAACAGTGCGCCCGAAGCCTTGCAAAGGCACCAATTCAAACCGCCGACGTGATAACAGCTTTTCTATTACCCTCATTCTCGAGACCATCGCGGCAAAGGGCCTTTACCAGCACTGCACTATGTCAATCCAAGATCGGCTCTGCGCCGCTCTCGATACCCCAGGGCGTGACCTTCCAGGTGAACGCACCTCCAACAAGAGTCAAGGGATCGCGCATACAGGCCATGTCTACAGTACATATAAAAGGACCGCTTGGTGAACTTTCTATGGATATCCCCCCATACATCAATATCAACCAAGATGCGAGCCCGAATGGTCCCACACTCTCCATTGAGGATGCGACAGATGCGAAGCAAAGAGCCATGTGGGGTACGAACGCTGCAAATTTTCTGTACTCCCTCACTTGCTAACGAGTGAACAGGTACCACCCGCGCATACCTCCAGAATCACATTCTTGGTGTGAGTGAAGGCCATAGCGCTATTCTCCGCTTCGTCGGTGTTGGATTCCGTGCCTCGGTCGAGGACAGCGCAACTACCGTCAATTCAGAATACCCCGGTCAAAAGTTCATCAATCTAAAGGTCGGATACTCTCACCCAGTCGAGCTGGGTATACCCAAGGGCGTTACTGCAAGTACACCGCAGCCAACACGCTTACTACTAGAGGGCCCCGAGAAAGAGGTGGTCATGCAGTTTGCAGCAGAAATCAGGAATTGGAGAAAACCAGAACCTTACAAGGGCAAGGGCATCTTTGTCAACGGAGAGACGATTAAGCTCAAGAACAAAAGAGTTGGAGGCAAATAAGTGGGACCTTCGACTGTATATGTATATTATATGTACTGTGGCTGCACTGGGTTACGGCTGTCCGACACGAATGGAGCCTCGTCGCTGCCTATAAAATATGCGGGAGAGTGCATGCAGCCTGTTCGCCAGCTGCGAAACCCTGCAAAGTTTTTCTACCCATTTTTGTCGCGCGCTTTGTTATTATTGGCTTTGGGCGCGGCACCCTGGGGCGATGTAAACATTTCGTTGTAGGGCCTCAAAGTCAAGCTCAGGTGATATTAAGACCCCAAAGTATTGCTAACACATCATCCGTTTTCAAGTTGATGTATACATACAAAGAGTTGATATCAAAAAATGAGGGGTCATTCCTCAACCCAAATGCGATCCATGTTACCCCAGCCATTGTCGGGGGTAACCCCCGAGAATGAACAAGCATCTTCCGGCCAAAGTTTACGATATCGATTTGTTTCAACTATTGCGGGATTGGCGGGCCAGAGGATAATATGGAATACCCGATCGATGATGAGACACGAGCAGTCGATTGGCGTTCGTCAACAGCAACTTTGATCGCCCTACGATCGCAGTACTTAAGGCCCTCCAAGGAGAGCAGGATCGCCACCCGCGAGTATAGCTGAGAGTTCTCGATCAATATGGCATATTCTGTATCCAAGTTGGTACGGTTACCAACATTTGTGGTCATTATGTATAATTCGTTGTGTCAAACGATAATTTGAAATGACTAAAGCTAGTTTCTTTGGGGTTCCAATTCTATCAGCTGTGAAGATACGCGCATATTACGTTCGTTCAATCAACCGTAACCGATTTTGTTACCGTGATCTTGCCAGCCCCGTTATGCTCCATCAGATCCTCCTTACTTCCTTCACTCGAACAGCCAGAGATTTCCGTCTTTATTGGTAGATCGTACAGTTCGTCTGAGTTTTTCTCGGCGTTTGGCCTTCTGCTGTCCAATGTTTTGATATAGCCGCGACTGTTGTATGCATATGACGGAGCGCTACTGGAGACAGCCTTCGCCTTTCGATATAGCCCTGGGCCACAGCCGACCATAACCGCAACAGACGATTCGACTATGCTCCACAACGCGAGCCACGTCCCGGCCGGTTTCGTTCTTTTTGGGCCAATAGTTGTGCCGACCTGAATCACACGGACGATACTGGCAATGACGACG
Organism: Bipolaris gigantea; assembly: GCA_030558545.1. Taxonomy (NCBI): domain Eukaryota; kingdom Fungi; phylum Ascomycota; class Dothideomycetes; order Pleosporales; family Pleosporaceae; genus Bipolaris; species Bipolaris gigantea. The sequence continues at coordinate 2,921 of JALPSE010000127.1, read as the reverse complement.
AAGAGACCCAGCCCAAACAGAGCGCATATTTGCATCTTGCGGATTGTGGGTATACGGAGATTTCTTATAACGCCAATAGGAAGGATGATGACTAAAAAGGATGATTAGCATGACTTGAGAGTATTGAGAGTAGAATGACCTTACTCATTAGATCTGTTGTGAGGTCGGCTGTGAAGCCTGCCCAAAAACTGATCAAGGACCGGCGACCATCATCAGGGCCACATCCACCTTGGTCAAACCAGGATGAAGGGCCTGATCCGCAAGCAGTTATATGCAAGACAATGACTACAATTAGAGACTAGTTTCACATGTCAGTCCATGGCCTGCAAAAGGCACATCGAGGAAGATTGAAACTCACAATCACACAGTAACTCAGAACCGCCCACCAACAGTTTTCGTACACCTTGATGCGAGCCATGATTCTCTTGTAGAAGGACAACAGAGAGAACTTGATGCTCCATAGCGTGAGCCATAGTCCTGGGTTGGTGAAGAAGAATGTCTTTTGCGAGTGGAACTCGTCTTCGGCGAGGCTGGGATAAGGGGCAAGTCTTCCTTCTTGCACGTCAAGGATCCTAAACAGAACACCCGCTTTGCTAATGTAGACGGAGGTTACTGTCATGAACAATAGGTAGGCGATGAATAACCATACTTCGTCACACTGCAGGGCGTTGTTCCTGTCGACGCGCAGCACAGCTCGTGAGCAGATGACGATGGTCGTGACGACCATGAGGCCGATGGCAGCACCTCGAAGGGTATCTTCTGTGCATCCAGATCCAGCCATTATCGAGACTTGACATGTACCATGGAACAAAAAAACAAATCAACGACAAGCTCGTTGATGGGAAAGAGGCCGAAAGACTTGGATACGAGGCGCGATCAAGAGGGGGAGCCCCATCATGTATGTAGCACCTGGTTTAGACCTTGGGAACTTTCAGGGGTATGTATGTAAAAGCCGCTGAAATCCAAGCTTTTCAGCCTCTTGCTGGGGTGGGGGCATTGCGTTATCCCCTGCGCGTAAATGGCCAAGCACGATTAACATTGGAGTAGGCAGTGCTGCAATACAGGCGTTACTCCTAAGGTAAGGTGCGCAACCACTACTTGTGCGGAAGACAACTAATCCGAATGCCCAGGTTACATGCCAAGAAATCGATCGCAGTATCCCGGTTCGCAAATACTAAACAAGCACAAGATCTTCCACATTTTACATGTGATGAGATCAAGTTGCGGATCGGTTCGGGAAGGTACGAAGACGCATATAAGAATCGGGTTTTACGAGGGCAGATCGTCGCGCGGTCGCTAGAGCGAGAGCTGGAAGAGTTGATATCCTCGAGTGAGGCCTTGTCCATGGTCCAAGCATCAGGATACGCGATACAGCCCTCAAGCATGGAGTGAGCTAACTGTGTATATCCGACACGGCCTAATATCCCATTTTCCCCGAGCAAAATCCTTCTTGCTGCACAGCCATGAGTCGATGCATCTTTGTCCGCTAAGTACGTAGCAGTCCGGGCCTTCCTTCCCCACCCCTTCATGCTCGCGTGTTTTTAATATAAATATAGTTATTGCACGAGCGGGTGCGGGCCTTTGGCGGAGCGGGAAATCCTTACTACATGCTGCTAGCCATTGTGCCTGTCTCATCCTCAATCTAGAAAACAGCCCTCTGAACCACAGCGCCGCGCACCAACTTCATATCGAAAGCGCCCACGGATTTCGTACGTAGGCGAGAAAGGATTCTTCTTTTGTCCCGATGTAGGGAAGGGGATCAATCAGCTGCGGTCTGCCCTTAACGCATGGCAGTATGCATGCCACTGCTTGCTCGATTTTCCATCGTCAAACAGACTACAATTTCTACTCGCAACGAGGACACCTTGGTGGAGACGGTTACCCTAGAGCTACAGTAGCCCCTCCCTTCTCTGACACAAATGCATAATTACGCAATGTGTATGAAAACGGGCAACAGACCACAATCCAGCCGTGCCGCGGTTATGGTAATCGCGTTACCCCAATTAGGCTTCCCAACCTACTCGGCTCGACCTAAGTAGTATCCGGCTCGAGGCGGGCAACAAGATCTTTGTGTCTTCACAATCCATTAGTCTTCGGCGCTGTGAGCCGAAACAGTAGGATACCTCGGCATCGCCTACTTATCTTGAGTCGGTCGCGGAGTCTTTTATCTTGGCAGCCTTGATATATCTCGCGGCATCGCAGAAGTTTGATCTTCCCGACCTCGATGTCACGCATTCAACCCGAATCACAGGCATCAGTTCCACCCGCTCCAATGCATATACACACGAGGATCAAACCACTACATTTCTACATGAGGCAGGCCACCTTGCGTTCGTGTCTCGGTTCTGATCCAGGTTTTCCGCCGAAGTGATGCCGTATTGCACCTGCCAATACAATCCTTTCGGCTCCTCCCCAGTTCTCGTACCGGTGCCTGCATCATGACCCTCGCAGCATTCATTGATGGCCGAGTGTGGTAGACATGGTGCCTTGTTAGGCGCCGCCAAGATCAAAGGGGCATCAGGATGTCTTTTGAGAATGGGAAGAGTGTCAGGGGGGTAGACGAAAAGAATACAATCGCTGCACGGCCGGGCGACAACTGAGACAATGTTCTTACTACAGCGTAATCTGGAGCTCGTAGTAAATAGTACAGCTGGACCCATTGAGCACTACTATCGAAGTGGGGCATCTAAATTGTCGGCGTACAGGATCCCAAGTGCAAGCTTACCTCTTTGTAGATCGTCATAGCAAGCGGCATCAACGTCGCAGACGGCCCCACACAATCCCCAGGCCCACACTGGCGACTTCGCAGCGGCTACAGCGAGGTACAAAAAACACGACAACAGCGAGTATTGCAATTCTTGGAATCAACGCAGTATATCGCACGTAAAAGTTAGCCTGATACGCTCTACGACCCGTCAGCA
>JALPSE010000126.1:40463-63706 GCA_030558545.1 Bipolaris gigantea | reverse complement strand
CCCCCCCCCCCCCCCCCCCCCCAACGTGCAAACACCCGATACACCAGCACCACAATAAACTCCTCAAACGCCATCCCCGAACCAACTAGCGGATCCCGCTCAAAACTGCTCTCCGCCAACTCGAAATCCCTGCTCACCCACCCCCAGCAAGCGCTTACGGCCCAACTCTCCAGCGCGGAGCACAAGGCCAGTGCCGATTCTGCAAACACCGCACACCCGAGACCCGTTGCTGGGCAGCGGGAACAGCACCGTGGCGGTGCGAGCGAGTAAGGGGGGCAAGGGGGGGTGGCATCGGCGACGCACCAGACGAGCATTGCGAGCCCTCGGGCGAGACGTGGAGCGTGGAGATGGACTGTGCTAGCGAGCGAGACGGCAGGGGACCTATACATGCTGTCTCGCTGCGACGGCGGAACCATCCGAGTTGGAAAGACGAGGCAGCTCGGGAGCTTTTTGGGGTTGCATCCAAGACAGGGCTACGATTGCGGGCGCGTGGGGCTGAGATTGGGGCCCGGGATAGGGCATGGGGAGGTGATGCGGGGTGGGAGTTGCGAGGCGAGGATTGCGGGTGAGGAAGTGCTAGCTAGGTGAATTACGCGGTTGGCTGTGTGGAGGCGGATAAGGCGATAGTGCATGAGGCACTGAAGAGAGATTCGAGCACGGTGTAAGACTAGTCGCAATGGTTTTTGATACATGTATGATATTTATGAGTCTCTTGGACGATATCGACTTTTTGTCTTCCTCCCTCCACACACACACACACACAACCCTCATTCCCCTCATCTTCCTTGTCGGAGTAAGCAGTGTGATGAATGGCCTAAATAAACACCAAACAGCCATCCCGATTGCTGATCCTCTCATCAAGATTAATCTCTCTCAGCCTCCACTCCCCATGACTCTCCAGCTCAGCCTCCAGCCGCTGCCCGCCACCGACCAGCCTCACATTCCTCGCCGACGAGGCAAAGCCGCCCGAACTGCCACCTCCACCGCCTCCAGTCGGAATCCTCAGGTTCTGGCCTGGCCAGATCTGGTCAGGATTGGCAATATTGTTGTGCCTAGCGAGCTCCTCAAACGAGCAGTGCGAGTACCGCGACGCAATAGCCCGGAGCGTGTCGCCCTGCTGGACGGTATACGTGTTCTCGCTGCCGGAACTGCGGTCGGTCGAGGAACCGGACCAGCGGAAGGAACCGGCGTCGTTGGCGAGGTAGCGGTTCAGCGAGATGGACGAGGCTTGGACCGAGCCGTCGGCGCGGCGGCACTGCGCGTGTAGGACGTAGTCGCCGTGGGCGTCGAGGCGGATGTCTTGGGACGAGGCGGAGAAGTTGCCGCCAAAGTCGCCGGCGGAGCGCTGTTGGTCGTGGGATTGATGATGTGCAAGGCCGGCACCGGCGGCGGCGGCTGCTGCTGCTCCACCGCCGTGCTTACGACGACGCTCTTCTTCCTCCTCCCGGCGGCGTCGTTCTTCCTCTTCCTTCTTCTTTTCTTTGTGCTCGTCCCAGCGGTCTCCGACGGCGTCCTGAGTCTTGTGGCCCGCAAGGGCGCCGGCGAGGGCTCCTACGATGGCGCCAGCGGTACCGTGACCGGATTTGCCGCCTAGGGCGTGGCCGCCGTAGCCTCCTGCTGCTGCTCCGGCGAGGCCGCCCATGATGCCACGCTCACCCTCTGGGTCGCCCTCTCCGCCATACTGGTTCTGGTAGCCTTGGTTGTGCGAGTTGCGGCCCGAGTTGGACGAGTGCGTGGCGGTAGAGGGGTACTGCTGGTACTGAGGGGGACCAGAGGCATTGTATCCGTCCTGCTGTGGATACCCGCCCTGTTGTGGATACCCGCCCTGTTGTGGATATCCGCCCTGTTGTGGGGGATAGCCTTGAGGTGGTGGTCCTCCTTGTCCACCACCACCATAGTACTGGTTGGCTTCTCCTCCCTGGTAGTGGGGCTGTTGCCCGTATCCCCCACCTTCACCTTGGTTGTACCCGTATCCAGACATGCTTCCTTGTTGTCTTTTTGCTATGCTTGTCTCCGATCTCGTGCCCAGATCTTTTCTTTCCTCAATCGAGACCCGGGTTTCTGGAGGAACAGGGCGTATGGTAGGATGTGAACCGTTGAATTGGTTCCACGGTCAGGTAAGACTTGATCGTAGATGCGTCGGACGTTTCTCTCGGTCAAATGGACAAGGAGACGAGCTTACAATCTGTATCTTGAGAAGAAGGGAGAGAAGACAAAGCTTACACGTGTCACCGACTCTCGTCTCTTATATGCCCACCGAGCAACTTGCACCAAACCCACCCCCTCTTTCCCTACCCACCCACCCAAACCTTGCCAAAGAAAGCAGCACAAGCACACCATGGTTACGTCGTCCGCCGCACAACCGTGCCCCACCGTCACAGCCACAGCGGGTCTCGTCGTCGTCGTCAGCCAGTCCGTCACCGCCACTCTTGGCCGGTCTAGGGCGGATAGAGCGGGGGAGTCGCGCAGCAATTCGCAGCCAGACAGGCGTCTGCGTGCACAAGGCCACAAAGCCGACGCCACGCCTACGCCTCGTTGATCCAACAAGGTGGCTGCGAGTGGAGCCACTAAATCGGGGGTGCAGCGCCACGAACGGCTGACCGCCACGTTTTGCGGCGTGGCAGCGCGACGGCGACGGCGCAACTTGTTGGCGTGCTTTGCTTTGCCTTGCCTTGCCTTGCCTTGCCTTGCTTTGCCTTGCCTTGCACTTTGCTACTACCCCGTAACTGCTGCTACGACCTACCTCTGTAGCTAAGAGGGTGGGTGGTTTCAATTTGCCAAACGCCCGACGCGCTTGCTTAACTTTTTGTGTGTTTGCAAGAGTGGTCTCACCCGTTGTACTAAATCCCACGAGCGGTCAAAGTTACAGCTCCAGACACCGGATCTGTTTGTTGAGGCGGCGTCTGGTTGTACGTGGATGCATTAATGTCGGAGGTTTAGAGCGTGTGCGTGCGCACACCCGGGGGTGTCATGTGATGTGTGACTTGGGAGGGGTTTCCCTTCTAGGCCTCTCCACGGTGAGTGACGTTTGTAGTAATTTCGTTCGTATTACTAAAAAATAAGGAGAGGGAGATCAAGGCCGAGGTTTACCCTGAAACCTGTGTTTCTTGTCTCGATTTAGGAAGGACACCGATCCGATCGGATCCGGTCGTTTTTCGTTGTCACACCAGCTAGATTGGTTACACTATACATTACACACACACACACACACTGAAGACGTTTTGCGAGAGAGAAATATACACTACCCACGACGCGCATTGTTGAGTGCGATTTGCAAGGGGGGGAACAGAATTGTTTTTTTTGTGTGGGGTGAGATTGTTTTGTTGGAATTAGATCCCTGTGTCTAGTCTAGATTCTTCTTCGCAACCCTGGGTTTTGCAAGCAAAAAAAAAGGGCGCCATAAAAGACCGACTAAAGTAGATAAAACGAGAAAAAAGAAGAAGAAGAAACGCCTAGATGATCCAAGTTTTTGCGCTTGTAGGTGTAACAGTGATCGAGAGATTCAAAGGAGAGACATGACAGCGTGAGTGTGGGTAGAAAACAGGATGAATGATTACGAAGGAGGTGTATGTACAGAAAAGGAAGAAAAATAAAAGGACAAAAAAAAAGTAACCGAAGAGTGGTGGAAAAAGCAAAAAAGGGTGTATGTGTTTTGATATAGATACAGTCAGTCGACGGTGTCGATGTTGAGGGTGAGCCGCGCGCATCACTGTTTGGCTTGCCCATGGTCGTGCTAGCCTTGGGTATCAAGCTAGTGCGGCGCCAGTTTGGGTCGGCGGCGGGCCTAGGGGGTGCGGGTCCAACCAAGCGATTGCCTGGATTGCGTCTGTAAGAGTAGGCCAGCAAAGTGATGTAATGAGCGGTTTCTCAAAAGACGACATGTGACATGATTAGGCGTGCAATACAGCGCTTCAATACGTAAAGGCTTCCTCTATGAAATCAACCGAACCCTCGGTAAGCAGTGGCCGCACTGCATGTCGTACACCGTCAGCCATGCCGCCAGAAGCGCACACGGTCACGGCCATGGCACCAACGCGGTGCTTGGCCTCCTCCTCGAGCAAGCTCCTCATGTTGGGCCTGCCACTGTACATCTTGACAGTGTCGCTACTGCTCTCAACACGGCCCTTTGGTCGGGAGATGAAGAGCTTGATGCGGAGACACTGCTTGCGACCCTTCATGCGGAGAACCTCGTCCATCCATGGGCGCACCCACTCCAAGCAGTCGGGTGTGGGCACGGTCCAGATGAGGACAATCTTTTGCGTGGCCGTGGTGCCGTTGTTGAAGCCGTTGACAAGGTGCTTGAGGTACATGACCTGGTGGGTGATGCCTACACCTCCGGCAAACAGCACACAAGTACCGTACGAGTCCAGGCTGTGGTGACCGCCATAGGGGCCTTCAATGAAGCCCCATGTGGTGAATTGCTCGTTGGGGCTCTTGCTTGCCTTTTCGTACATTTGACGGGTGAGCCCGGTACGGGCACGGCAGATGAGACTGATTTGTTTGGATTTCCTGGGTTGGCCATGGATCATGGTGACGTCGCCTTCCAGAGTGGGGAGCGTCATCTCCTTGGAATCGTCCGTCAGGGTCGCGGCCCAGGCGACGGAGAATGGATGCGAGGACCAGAGGGAGAGGCGAGGCATCCACATGTGCACGTGACATCCGGGACGGGGGGTCCATTCGCGGACCATGTTGATGGTTAGACGGACAGCTTCGCCAGGCATGGCCTCGACGACGATGGAGGAGCGCTGCTTCAGGCTGAAGCCGTAGTAGGCAATGGAGCACAGGCGAACAAACCACTCACCCGCCCAGAAGATGAAGATGAGGTACATCCATGGGACCTGGGGGAGAGTGTGCAGCTCCAAATGCTTGTACAGGCCGAGGAGACCAGCAATGACCATGAGGCGGTGGATGTTGAGAAAGGTCTCGTAGAAGGCGTGACGGAATGGCGACCAGGCCTGGATGCCGATGAAGGTGAAGGCGACAGTTCCAACCATGCCCCATCCGTAGGAGCCCTCGGTATGAAGGGCAGCTACGACGGCGGGCCATCCACCACCAGCCTTGGTGTTGTAGAGCCAGGCAGCCGTGTGGACAATGGCTTCGGCAATGGTGATTCGGGCAGCCCAGCGGTGGAAAAGGTTGAAGTCGTCGTACGAGACCTGGAGGAGAGGGATGAGTGGGTTGTTGCGGAGGGCGAAGAGGATGGTGGGGATGAGGTTGAGGGCGGCGAGGGTTCCAGAGCGTCCGCGAAGGGCGGCGAGGGTCTCCTTGTAGTCGAGGACGTCGTAGGGGAGGGCAAGGCACCACGCAACGTTGAGGCCAACGTAGATGAAGAGCATGATGGTGTGCCATCTTCCAGGGAGGGTTCCATTATCAATGGCGCTGCTGATCTGGAACTGGGCGTTGTGCTTCTTCTTCCACAGCGGGGCGACGAGGATATGGCGGTTGAGCCAGGGCCACCAGCTTGTTCGGTTGGTCTCCCAGTACTTTTGCTTTGGGTTTCCCATTGCGGTGAGGTGTCGGCTGTGCTTCCAGACCATGTTGGAGATGCGCAGCACGAGGAGCATGGCCGAGATGCCTACGAGCATGTAGAGGAAGGTGTCGACCCACATGAAGTTGCCGACTTGGTCCACACCAGTGAGGCCGTACGAGTACTTGAGCTCCTCGAACTGGGCGGCATTCCAGTCGGAGAGGAGATGGCGCTTGGCGGCGGGTGCCTCCCGCGAGGGCAGTAGGCCGGAGACAGACATGTTGGCGGATAGTAAGGGGGGGGAGGGATTGTGCGATGAGCGGGTGTTGAGGCGCACTAGCGGGTACTCGTGAGGGAGAGCCGGTGTTGTTGTGAATGTAGTCGCTGTGTAGCTGGGTGGTCCCACGGGCGCTTCCGAGTCGAGAGGCGAAGCGACAGGCGTTGGCGGAACGGGAGGAGGACAAGCGTGGTCACAGGAAATGCATTACAAAAGGTAGTGGTCGGGCGACGGTCGTGTATGCACAATGGCGTCAGAAGGGCGGGAGTGGCCTGCACAGCGTCGGGCGTGAATGGACGGGGGGACGTGTTGCGTGTTGAAAAGATTGATGGTCGCAACGGCGCGCGGCTGGGGTGAATGGGGCGTGTGATGGTGTGACGGGCGGCGGGGTGGGTGAAGTTAAAGCAAGCAAGCAAGCAAGCAGCAGACAGGGAGGGTGTTTTTCTGGTTCCCGTAGCGAGTGAGGAACAGTGGAAACGAAGGTGGGCAGAGAGCCAGACAGCAGGGACGGCGAGCGTGAGGTCAGATGGGGAGCGAGGGAAACAGTGGATATGAGGTTCGCGCGAGGAGGTGGCCCTGGCCAGCAGCGACCAGGGGGAGGCGCTGGGGCCAGGCAGACGATTGGCTTTGGCTGGTCCGACCAGCTGCTAGCGGGTGAAACGGGGCGGCGGAGGCTGCACATGCCGGCCACTCAGGCCCGCGTGCCTGGAGGCGCCATGAAACCAAGGCCCCTCAGCCCACCCTCGCCCGACTGCCCATCCATCCTATCCCGACCGGCCATCGCCATCCCCCATCGCCACCGCCGCCCAGCCTGCACACGCCCAGCCAGGCATGCCGACTCCCGCCCGTGCTGTGCTGCTGCGCATGCGAATACACACGCCGCACCAGTCCATGTACACGCGCTGCTCTGTCGCCTGCTGGTGCCAATCAGGGCGCGGTGCCTGGCCATGCACATGCGGACGCCGCGCCACAGACACCAACTGCCCACAGCCACGACGGCCACGAGAATGATTATGCCTACTGCCATACCGATCATGGCGCTCATGACGATGCCATGGCGAGCCGACGGGCGACGGGCGACGGGCGACGACGCCATCAAGCACCATGGTTCCCTCTCTCTCCCACTCTCTTCCCTCCTCACACGCACTATCGCCCGCCACACCCGCCCGTCTCATGCCTCTTTCGCACCCTCTCTGCAGGAACTGTGCAGGCCCCGACGCCATGCCCGGCCCATGACATGTGCGGCTCTAGCCTGCCGCCGCCTCGAGGCCAACACCAAAACCGTCGTCCAGGCGAGTCATCTCCATCGCGCATCCTGACAGAGATGGCACTCATCCGCTTATTCAGGCAAACCGGCTTTGATGCACCCCTGCCTCCATTCTGCCATGTTCCTCACGCTGCCGAGGCCGTCGTCGTCCATGTCGCCTACAAATCTCCACCATGGCGCGAACCGCGGGCGCGCGGGCGCGCTGACAGCTATTCACACGCCCAGTGCACTGCCAAGGCCGAGAGCCGCCGTTGAGCACGACACAATGCATTTCCCTGTGCAAGGGAGCAGCCAGGCCAGCAAACCGGCCAGCAGTCTGCGCCACGTACCTACACGGCCACGTCTACGTACACAGTACACAGCAGCTACTGGCATACTAGCATGCCAGCATACCAGCATACCAGACCAGCATACCAGACCAGCATACCAGACCAGCATACCAGACCAGCATACCCACACCACTCAACAGCCCTCGTCCCTACCTGCCCCGAGATGCCGTCGTCGCCCTACGCCTACAACCCTACCAGTACAGCGCTGCATTCTCTGCCTGCTTAGTCTAAGTATGTATACGCCCTTCATGCACACCACAGTCAACCAATGCGCACGCTTGGTTTGCATCGGCACGGTTGCCCCTGCCACAATTCCCCCCACGCGCACGTGCTTGTCACAAACCACTGCTGTCTCTCCCACGCACACGCCCCCCTTCGTCGCCACACTGGCCGGCGGGTCCAGACGGACCAACGCCCTCTTCTCGTGAATAACCCTTCTCGACGGCCACGCATGGCCAACCCTGGGGACATTGTCCCTCGATGCCCTCCCCCCCAGCCATTGTTTACCCGGCATTCGGGTCTAAGCTATCTTCTTCTGCCGCTCAACCGCGGAATACCAAGTCTTCTAGGCAATAAAACGACAAGATTACCTCCATACTAGCCACAACCTAGCTTATCCTCACATACCCACACCCCAAAACAAAACAAAACAAAAAAGTCCTGCTAGCTGTACGCTCCTCGGCCTGTCGGGCTGCATCCATGCTGCCGTCGTATTCCACCTGCGCCGCTCGCCTCAACTACATCGCTTGACCGTGATGCAGCTTTGGCGTGAGCCAATTTCAAAACATCACCGCCCGAGTGTCGCTCTCCTTCTGCCGTGACTCGACTCACTTCACGATAACGTTGAAACAGTTGTTCATGCGCCGCCTGCTTGGACCACCCGCTGTCAAACAATAGCGTGTGCCCTGTCAGGCGGTATAACGCTTCTGCTAATCCTTCACAAGTCGCGCTTCAGCTCGTCGACGTTGGCCAAAATTCGACGCAGTGACTGGAGAAATCGGAATAGTCGTCGAATCCTTCACATTGCGGTTCCACCAATGTCATTTCCGCCAAACCTCGGGACCCGCTCACGTCTGGGTTCTTCAATGCATGGTTTTAGGGAGTGGCGCTCCCTCCGCCATACGCTATCGTTTGGTGTAACACATTGACAGCGACACGCTTCCACGCCCAAGGGCATCCTGACTCCGAATCTTACACAACGCTTGTTGCAGCGTACGCTCTTGTCTATGTACACTACGCAAGCATTGTCCGCATGTCGGCTTTAGTGTCTTACCATCACGGTAGAATTCTTGTTAGCTGCGACATCACCACCATCGTCATGGTCACCGCCATCTCCCTCCACCCCACTTCATAGCGCACAAAACGAAGCTCCGATTCATAGTACGTGCACTTGTGCCTGTACTGATTCCTCGATGCGAGATCGCGATTTAGACAATCACTCTGTCTGGGACCGAGCGTATGAGGTTGCTGAGAAAACTCCAAGCCACACAGCCCTCTCCGGTCCCCACGATCATATGATGCGTATCCGCAATGACACCCGTTGGCGTCCCAGTCGGTCACTGAACCGAGCGGCCCAGAATCTGGCCCGTTCTCGCCCTCCGCTAACTGATTTTTGCAAGGAAAGAACCTAAAAAAGCCCAACACCGACTCTCCTCGGGCCTGTTTCCATATGAAACCACTAACTTCAGCTCCACCAATCTCCGTCCTTGGCGTCCAACCGCCTGGAGGAACCTCCCATACATGAAACACTTTTGCAATCTCTACACTGTACACAGACACGCATCAAGCCTTTTTTTTTCCCTTTCGCTCGTCATGCTATTGTGCGTAAATTGCCAAGCCAGTTGCCAAAGTCACAAGCAACTAACCAACAAAACAAGATTGATCCCAATATACACACCGTCTTGGTAAGCCCCAAATGTGCCATCAATCTTTCTTCTCCATCTCCGCTTTTTTCTCGAATCTCTCTGCAAATCTCCCGTTCGCCCCAACACTACTGGATCCTTGTCCTCGACCGTTGGACCACCTTTGTCCAAACATTCTAGATCTTATAGCCCAAGGGAAAATATTAATTCAAGACGGGTTCTCCCTTGCCTGTTCCGTCGGCCTGGTTCGCGGCTGAAACGTGGGAACAACACCAATTGACTTGGCGCCTAAACCGTCATGAAATGCGTAGATATTACCTTGCCGCAGAGAAGACACACTTCTCTCGTCGGGTCACGTTAGTGTCATGAGAGAAGGATGCAATGAGGGACAACATGTCCACAGCCTACGTCCGTACGTAGCGTACACTCTTGAACCACGCTCGGCTGACCGAGGGCGTTGTCATGTTTCGTACCCACCAATCTATTTTCTGTGCCGTCCCGTGTCCTGATGCCTTGGCCCTTTTCGCTGTACGCCCCAGCTGCCTGCACAGTACCAGCCTCTCCACCGCTTTCTCTCTCTACTCAACACCTTGATGCATGGCACTCACCCAGTCCAACATCACGAGATAACATCCCAAGCGCTCTTCCCTTTGCTAACCCCTCGCATCATCAGCATCATCATCATCCGCCCAAGTACAGCGAGATGTCTGTTCAACATGTCCCCGATCAAACCACATCACTCAAAATGAAATGTCTTATTTTGGGGTACTGGCCCCCCCCCCTTTCCCTCCCCAAGACTTTTTTAACAACAGCTCATAGGTAGACGTTTCTTCGAATTTTAAGCCTGCGTACACAACGGTCTCTAGATTACAAAAGGAAAAAGAAAAACAACAGACGAGCCTATTCGTCGTCTACTGCGCATGGCCCGGCTGCGCAGAAAAGGACGAAGAAGAAGCACCACCACCACTAGGTGTTCCAGCGGAAGCGGTAGCAGCAGCAGCAGCAGCAGCGCCTGCAAAATTGATCTGAGCAAGGGCGTCGCGTCTCCAAGCGTCGTCATCTGTGCCCGAGCTATCGGAGCTATCGCGATTTGCGACTCGGAGACCTCCGCCTCCGCCTGCACCTAGGGCTTGGCCCTGATTTCCGCCATACGACGCATTACTCGCGTACTCGCTGTGCTGTTGCTGTTGCTGTTGCTCGTGCATATTGCCATCTCCATGGTATCCGCCTGCATAGGACGGGGTGTCGCCATAGTACTCGCGATTGTTCCACATGTTGTTGCTATTGTTGTTGTTGTTGTTGTTGTTGTTGTTGGTGCCTTGGTCAAAGTTATCTATCGACCCGGATAAAGGACCCGGCCGTAGCACGTCTGGCAAGGGGCCACCGAGTCCGCTGCCTCCGTCTTCCGATTCATGTTCTTGTTGATGCGGGTGATACGCGTTTTGGTAGTTTGTGGGCTCGTAGGCGCCCATCTCGTTCATTTGGCCCTGGTTCGGCATGCGCGGGTCGGTGAGGAAAGAGTGCCGGTTGTCGGTTGGTGTGCGGTCGCTGGGATCGTGCAATTCTACGCCTTGGGGTGGACCTTGTAGTGGCGCGTTGGACATGCTAAATTGGTGTTGTTGCTGGGGGTGCATGCCTTGCTGTTGAGCATACATACCGGGCTGTTGGTATTGCTGTTGCTGCTGTGCAAGAGATAGATTGTTCATACTCGCCGTCATGCCCATTAGACTCGGCGCTCTTGTCGACCCGGCCTTGATGCTTGCTGGGCCGCCCATTCGCCCAAGCATGCTTCCACTCATGCTAGCCCGTGGACCAGGTTCTTCCGTGATCATCATCTGAGAGTCCTGTCCATTAGGATCCCGTATGCTGTACTGGGCTATTGTGCGCATCTTCCGTGTGACCCACCCTGCGAGAATTTTTCCGCGTTGCTTCTCGCCCAGACGAGACCGGTGGAAGTCACCCTTTTGCACAAACGAGACAATGTCAATGACCAGCTGATGCTCGTTCAAAATTGCATTGACAATCACCGGCACCATGCTGGCGAGGAAGTTGCGTCGGAAGATTTCCACAACGACAACAACAAGCCCGCCTGCTTGGAAAACAGCACTGTACAGTGTTAGTAGATATTTATCAGCTAACAACAAACCAAACAGACGTACCAGCCTCCAGGGACAATGTTCCGGTGACAACGTTCAACAGACTGCTCAATGTCCATGGAGAAATGATTCAGTCCGTTGACTTCAAACGTGTCACCTATGCTTCCAAGAACGAAGAGCACCTGCATATCAACAGGCGCACCGTTAGGTCCAATGGGCCGTGTCACGTTGTGCAAAAATCCCAAATCGCCTGTACGAACATATCGCACATTTGGATCTCCGTCAATCGTTCTACCGTTGAAGCGCTCTGCATCCAAGCGCTCTTTCGACATGTAGAAGCTATAAGCGTTCGCCTCGGACTGCACCCAGATCTCGCCGTACTCGCCATTTAAGCACAGCTGGTTTGTCTCAGGGTTGACAATGGATATTTGCGTACTCACTGGCACCATGCCTGAGTCTTGGACGAGCAAAGCGTTGGGCTCTGTGTCAGGGTCAACGGGCATGACGAGGCCGCGTCGCAGAGCATGAACATCGAGATGGAGTTCGATTGGCTCAATGCACATGTATGACCGCGATGCTATCATTGGGTTCAATACATGTGAGTAAACGGTATTGATTGCAGTTCGGTCCAAGTTGGCTGGCGCAAAGTGCACACGCACTCTCTGATCTGTATCGACTCAGCAATCGTGAGAATCCTCTCATACAAACGTTCACTTACAAACATCAACACGTGGTCTTCCATCCGTCGCAATCATGAGATTCTTCAGTTCGTGCAGAGCCATAGTCTTACCAGCCCCGCGCACGATGGCGTGATCCAACATTTGACTCGTTGCATATGCATCCTTGATCTTGTACCGCGAGAGCGTTTGGAACAAAATATTCGGGTTTTGTGCAAAGTCTACAGGCGACACCAGGTATGTGGGTGCGGCAAGGAAGATTCCCATGAGACAAGTGTGAAGAAAACCAAGCCCTATCGTGCTTCGGACGCAACCAAGGACCGGCCGTGTACTTGTCATTTGGCACGTCTCTTTTTGGACCTTGCACAGTGCCATGATCTGGCTGTGGCCCAGCTGAACGGCAATACGACGTTGATCGGGCGTCCAGTACGTCCAGACCAACACTGGGAAGCCCGCCTGGATCCATGCTGGTCGAATTGTGAGCTTGAGGTCGCGGCAGCCACTCGATTGCTTTGGCGGTTTTGTTGTGCTGTATGTGTTTGGTACATTGATCTTGAGGATAGCGGCCGATTGTTTGATGTGCTGCGATACTTGTTTGATCTTCATCAGGTGGTCAACATCAGCGTTGACAAGAATGGCTTTGACCTTGAAGTCTGCAAGGATATGCAGCAAGGCTGGTGCATCCTCATTCAACCTGTTTTGGTCAATTGGCGCCATTGGTATGCAAACAGCCCCAAGTACAAAACATGCATGAACGGCATAAACAAATTCTTCTGAATGCGTGTACATCAGAAGGAGATGGTCGCCCGCCTGGACCTTGACCTTGTTCTTGAGGTACATTGCTACGCCCGCAACCTTTTGGTCAAACTTTTTCCAATTGACGCCCTTGCCCTCTTTTCCTCGACCGTCAATTGTGCAGTAGGCAAGCTCCTCGGCCTGCCGAGATACACGCCATTGCATCAGGTCGTGGATATTCGAGAATTGATTGAGCGGAGTCGATGTCCTGTCGTCGATGACGACTTCGCGATGATCGACGCCTGAGTATTGCTTGTCTTGGAGCATCAAAAATTGCTGGCGTGCCATTGACGCCTCAAATGACCACATGCCGCCAGCGGGGTCGTCACCGAGCGCAATGTTCTGCACTGATCGCTCAACACCAAACTTTACGTGCACACAGGGCAGAGAGCCATTGTCAAACTCTCTTCTACACAGCATATTGCCAATCTCTCGCCGTCCGTTCTTGATGACTCGTGGAAGTGTGTTGGGCGCTGTAATCATCACGCAGTATACTCGCAAATGGTGTTCTTGGTAAAGGACCTCCATGCACCTCTCCGACAGTGAATCCAAAAAGGGTATATCCAATTGTTGTGGTGGTCCACCTGGATTCGTGGGCGCAGTGGATGCGGCCTGCGTCTCAATGAGAATGATTGGCAGGTATTCACCATTTACGTAAGAATCAAACGACGAGCTATGACGCGTTAGACAGTCATTGCGTTGTTGGCAGCTCACTTACCAGTCGTAAATCTTTGGTACGGCCTTCATAATGCTGGTGACCAGGTGTTGTACAAAAAAGTAACGATGCTCGGCTTCAAGCTGGCCATTCTCTACCCATTCAACACGCTGCCTGATGCGATCTTCGTACAATCCGAGGACGAATATTTTCCCCTCTACAATAAAGCCAAGGAGTCCAGTGCGCAGAAACTCGAGTTCAAGCAACTGTGGCGTGGGGCTACCCTCAACGAAACGGTATGGTCGGGCATGGAAAATGGTCTCTGTGTGCTTCTGCAGTTGCCAGAAGCCACCAGATAGTGAAGGTGAGTCCACCCAAATCTCGCCTATCGAGTATGGTGAACATAGAAGACTTGTCTCGGGGTCTACAATGGCTAGTGTCGCATCCGGTATGGGGTATCCGAAGGCACCGACTCGCATGGTGCCGGGTTCGTTTGCACGCTTGCTTGCCTCTTCTCCGATGGCCAGAACAATGACTTCATTCATCTTCAGAGCTTCTTTATCCAGCAAGATTTCTGTAAGCTCTGTTGGACCTTTCTTCTTCTTCTCCTTTTTGTTCTTTGTGGTACCACCACCAATAAGACTGGAGTAGCCGTTTGCCGCTGCATACTTATCCTCCGTGTCATCTTCGTCGTCATCTTCCTCTTCTGCTGCTATGCTTAGTGGGCACCCCATGCGCTCCTCTCCACCTAGCCAGTCGCGTACAGATATTATCATTCCACCATGTTCCGGCAAGCAGAGCATCGGCGCGATCAGTTCTCGCGCTCTGGGGTTTCGCAGAGGCCTGAAATAACGGTCTCCGAGAATCTCGTGAAATTCACAATCCACGGTAAGCGTGTCAATCAGACAGATCTTCACGGAAGCAAAGTTGGGTTCTGTGTTTTTCTTGAAGTTTCTTGTAGCCATTGGGTCCTGTTGGTAGTTGTATGCAGCGCGCTTGAGACCTGGGTAATCCGCTAGCAGTATGTTGGACTTGTATTTGGTGATGAGATGTGCATATAGACCCGGGGTTTCCATGGTCGCCGTCTCGAGCCATACGGTGGTGTGGCCGCCATAGACTGCAAACAAGACACTGAGAATGAGACCACCGCTTTCGCGCGGGTCGAGGTACGTAAGGATCACTTCTGTGGGGTTTCTGGACGGTGATGGGGCAACAAACTTTCCCTCTGCATCCCGTAGGCTAGTACTGAATGTGTCTTGGCTCTGGGTGTTGGTGGGTATCGTGCTAATCATAGCACTGATGCAAGCCATTTGGTGCATAATAGTCCGGTGACTAAGCACCACACCGCGAAGGTCACCAGTAGGTGCGCGCGAGAACTCAATGTAGGCAACCTCTGGTACTTGCAAAGCTGGAGTATCGTCATGTTTCTTAGGGTGGTGACTGCCAAACTCATTCGTCTTCCACCACTCTACCCCACTCGGCCATTTCAGACGGTTCTGACTAATGTCACGATGGAAAGCCTTGAGATTGTTGTCTGTAGTCAGTGCGAGGTGGGCTTGAGTTGTCGTTAGGAGAAGAATGAGTTTCTGGTAGTCGTCGACGCTATTGATGGGTACCGCTACAACGCCCGCAATGAAGCAGCCCATCAACGCCACGACAAAATCAATGAT
Organism: Bipolaris gigantea; assembly: GCA_030558545.1. NCBI lineage: Eukaryota > Fungi > Ascomycota > Dothideomycetes > Pleosporales > Pleosporaceae > Bipolaris > Bipolaris gigantea. The sequence goes on along the minus strand of JALPSE010000126.1, from coordinate 48,611 downwards.
TTCTGTATCTCTGTACACCAATGCCACACGGTCGCCTCGATAGAGGCTGCTCTTATCCCGAATCACTTTGGCCACCTTTTCCGCGCGACTTGCCACCTTTTCCCAGGTGATGGACGCCGTCTCTTTACCTTTTGCGTCAAGGATCCAGAAGGCAGTCGTCCTCGGCTGTGTGCGACTGCGGTGGCGCAGGACGGCGCCAATGTTGTCAAACTTTGACATTTTGACATTGGGGTTGTGAGGGTCGTAGACGTCAAAGGGCAGATCGCGGGGCTCTAGCGGCATCATGGTTTCGGCAGCGCCCAAGGGGAGATCATTGGGGTTCATCATGGGAGGTGGGACTGCGGCAGTAGGAGAAAAGGCATCTCCCGACGAATAGCGGTTGGGTCCCCCATATGAGTCGCGATGGTCCTGCATCTGCTGGCCTGTGAAGTCAGAAAAGTAGCCCTGGTTTACCTCGAGCATAGTGCTCCTTCGACTGGCCTCTCCTGGAGAGCCAAATTGACCATCAAAGCTTTGTTGATTGTCTGGGTTGAAGGCGTAGTTGCCCATCATGGTGGGCTCGCGCGAGTGGTTGTATTCAGGCGTTTGAGGCCGTGGGATGAACGTCTCGCTTCCTTGCGACAGCTGTGAGGAATTGCGCTGGAGCGAATTTGTGCGCAGGCCCAGCTGCTTTTCTTGAAAACGGCCGACCTGGCTAGGCGGGTAGGCCATGTACTGCGAGCTCCCGGAGGCGGCGGCGGAGGCGTTCGCATATGGCATAGGTGCGCCCAATTGGCCCTGTGCGGAAGTGTCATGGTATGAGTCTGGGCGGGGGAGCTGGATATGTGGGGGTTGTGGTCGCGGTGATGGACTCGGACCGGACGGAGTAGCAAAGGATGCGGTGCGGGAGTGAGAGCCCTCACTGACTGGCTGGATTGGGTTCTGCTGGTTCAGGTCGGCCTGCAACTGTGCAGCGAAGTCGGGTCCTAGGTACTGCGACAGCAGCACGGTGCGGCGTTTCTCGTAGCTATGCGACTGATTAGCGCACGCAATGGGGCGGATAGCGGTGATGGTGCGGCGGTACGGACCCTTTTTGTGTGATGTCGCCCTCTTCGAGTTCGTAGTCCAGCTCCTGCAGCTTGGCCTGCAGCTCGGGGTTGGTTGCGGCCATGGTGTAGTGGGCGGCGGAGGTGTGGCACGAGGATGGAGGCAAGGCAGGTGAAGCGGGATGAGACGGTGGTGTATGTACAGATAGGCTACGCAGCGGCGGGCCGCAACATTCCACAGACACAAGGAAGATGCAGCTACAAGGCGCCTAGAGGTAGGGGTGCGAACAATGCACCAGGCATGCAGAGGTGGGCGCGCGTCGAGGACGGACAGCAGGTGACAGGTGAAACATTGACTATGTACTTGTAGGTATGTAAGAGTGGGTGGTCTTTCTGACACCAAGTCAGGTACGCATCTGCGCAGGGCCCGGCAAGCCCAGTATGACGTTTTTACCCCAGAACCGGCCAGCTCCTCGCCTTGGCGCCGTCTGTCTTAGTCAGCGGGCTGTGTAGTCACGTGGTCAGCGCGACAAGTTCTCACATGGCCGACTGTCGTTGTGCCTCGGCTCATGCGCGTCTGCGCTGCCCTTACGTGCTCCGGAAATGACGACGCCCAAAGTCTCAAACAGCCGCTCGCTGCTGCGGTTCATATCTGGCTTTGCTACACCGGCCTCCTTTTCACAGAACACCGCATAATCTACAAACAGAAAAACGACCAACCACTATGGCTACCCTCATCCGCCCCCCGCCCGCCGACCACTCCCAGTCGGCCATTGAGAACGTCCTTGAGCTGACGCAACTGGCCGACATTGATCCCAACATCTTCACAAACACTCGTCCCCTATGGTATCCCCCCGGTGCGCGCGGCATCTTTGGCGGCGCTGCCATTGCCCAGACACTCAGCGCCGCCCAGAAGACAGTCGACCCCGACTTCACTGTGCATTCGATGCACTGCTACTTTATCCTTGCCGGCAACTCAGAGATACCCGTCATATACCATGTAGAAAGGGTCCGCTCGGGAAAGTCATTCGCAACCAGGACAGTGCAGGCGCGACAAAGGGGCAACGTCATCTTCACCACGACCATGAGCTTTGTCCGGCAGAACAGTGGAGGCGTTCAAAAGGTCGAGCACGTCTACCCCATGCCAGACGTCCCGGCGCCCAAGGAAGGTAGTGACGACTTGAGGACGCCCAACGATGGCCAAAGTCCCTTCCAGACTCAACTGTTGCCCATTGAAAATGGTGGGTGATTTCACATAGCATCCTCTACCCTGCCCTGGCTGATATTTCGCAGACGACTCCGACAAGCCCCACACCAAGCGATGCCGACAATGGATAAAGGCTCGCGGTAAAATCTCCCCCGCTGGCGGTCACGAAGCCCATCTCTCCGCCATCGCGTACATGTCAGATAGCTACTTCATCGGCACCGTCGCACGTGCGCACAAGCTCCTGCGCTACTCGAACCAGCGCAAAAGTAGGGCCAGGTCAAGCATCGACGAGGACGTACTCAAGAAGCTGCTCGAGATGGATGACGCCGAACTCCAGCGCCAAAGTTTTGTCAATGAATCAGACAAGCAGCGCATACGTGAACTGAGACAAGCAGAGGACCTGGCAAAGGACAGAGACGCAGCGCCCGAGATTGGCATGATGGTTAGTCTGGACCATACCATCTACTTCCACAATCCTCGTAGCTTCCGCGCAGACGAATGGATCTTCACCGAGATGGAGACTCCTTGGGCTGGTGATGGCCGTGGGCTCGTTACTCAGAGAATGTATACTAAGGATGGCACGCTCATCGCCAGCTGCGTCCAAGAGGTAAGTGGCTTAGTCCTGTCTGTCAAAGTGGACTGTGCTGACATGAATAGGGGGTCGTACGATTGAAGCAGAACGAAAGTAAGCTATAGCCGTGACCGTGTGTAGATTCGATTCACTTTTATGCCGCCGCTTTTCACTTGACCTCGTCGGAGTCACTCCACCGTTTGTATTGTTTTAGTAGCTATAGATTTACAGGTCTGGAACACACGTACCACACGTATACATTTTTAAATACAAAGTTTCGCATTACAAATAGCAACTCAGACTCTGTAGTGCACGACTTGGTACAGCAAGTGCATGCAAACGATGCACGCTGTATGCAGCCCTAGAAGCCTGCACCTGTGCCGTTTGTCCCTTCCACGTTACAGCTGCAGGCCAGGGTCTAGTTAGCGCAATGCCGGTCTCAGGCTAGCATGTCCCTCACACTCGGATTATCCGAAGCTACCGTCGGCAGTGTACCTCCAACATCTAAGTCGCTCCTAGTTCCTTTGCTGAGATCCAACTTGACCAACATTGCCGGTCGTCTATCATGTTGTTATCATCTACGCCGCGCCCAAAACAAAACTCCTGACACTCAGCCCGCCGAGGAGCCACCCAAGACATGTACGTCAAGCAAGCGGCATGCTTGAACTGCCGCAAAAGCAAGATCAAATGCAGGCGCGAAGAAGGCGCTTCTGTGTGTGAACGATGCTCGAGCGTAGGTGTCGAGTGCATTATACCCGAGTTCCATATGTACGTCACGTCCCCATACAAGCCTATCGCGAAACATGCGCTGATTTGATGTACTGGCAATTAGTGGTAGGCAAAAGGGCGTGAAGAAGTGAGTATCGTTTCCTTGTATAACTGGCTACACTTACAAATTTCCAGCAAACGATCGGGGTTAGAAAAGGCAGTCTATCAGGTAGAAGAAGCAATCAAAAAGAGAAAATATAATGTTGCTGTCAATCAAAGCACGTTACAGCATTTGCAACAGCTTTTGAACGAAGCACAAGCAGACGATGGCCGTAGCCAAGATGCAAAATCACCGCCAGTACTGGCAGAATCCTCCCATGTGCCAGCAAAAGAAGTGGCTTGCACTTCAAGCGATGATCAGCTTGCCGTAGAAGATGTCGAGAATCCGCTTCAGCTTCTAGCCCGCGCGTCAGACTTGAGAATTGCCACCACGCCGCAGTCGTACAACACAAGTGTCGCCAGCCCAGACGGCAGGTTTACTGGCAGCGAGCAAAGTGCATTCCTCGATGTCCATCACTTCTTCTTACCAATGAAGGCGCACTTGGACCAAGGATCAGGGCTAGATCCAATTGACGTAGGATTGGTCACCAAAGATGAAGCGGAGATGCTCCTTCGATAGTACGTACTGCCAAAATACTGCCATCAAGTAACTGACAAGACGCAGTTTCCATAAAAGACTAGCCCACACGCGCTGGGGTCTAGACCCAGTTGTGCATACTCTACCTTTTGTCCGAAACCGCTCAGCCTTCCTATTTACGACACTGCTGGCTGTGACCGCCGTCTTCCTACCAGAAACGTCTGCTTTGGCCAAAAGATTACTCCTTCACCGCAGATTTTTAGCTGAACAGGTCATTGTTCGAAAGTATAGATCTGTTGAGATCGTCTTGGCATTCATGGTGAGCATACCGTGGATGCCCCCAGGATCGCATGCAAGCGACGACGACACAAGCCTCTATCTTGCTACGGCATTATCCATTTCTTTGGATCTCATGCTAGACAAAGTCATCACTCCGTCTACATCCTTTGGTCCGGAGCTCACAAGGCAGATGCCCAAAGCAGAGTGTCTTGACGCAAGAAAAGCACTAGCAATGGATGGTTTCGAAGACGTTAACACAACTTCCGAATGGGGCCAGCGACTGCTCCGTCGGAGAGAAAGGGTCTGGATTGCGCTGTTTGTTCTAGAGCGCGGCGTGTGCCTTGCTCGTGGCCGCAGCTACTGTGTGCCAAAAACCTGCTTGATTCAATACAGCGATAAATGGCATGACCACCAGCACTCAGATGTCCAGGACGGTCCGCTGGTATCCATGGCCGTATTGCGTCGCGATCTGGACAACCTTTTTGCTGAAGTACGCACACGATGCGACAACTATGGCTCGGCCGAAGCAGGCTCCCAGGTTGCGCAGGAAATCGACAAATCTATTGAGGGCTTCTTCGACAAGTGGTCTCAGGCATGGCCTTCAGTGATAAGTGACCCAGAGAGCAAGAGCCTACCCCCTTATGTTGAGATACTCGTCACGCACACGCGACTCTCGACCTACTCGATGCTTCTGAACCATCCAAGCGCGCCACCAGAAGTCAAGCGCTCGTTTCGCAAGTCTGCGTTGTCCTCGGCGCTCAATGTCATGCGCGCAGCAATTCAAGGCGAGGGGCGTCTCAGGTCAATGCCCAACAACACCGTCACGATGATTTGCTTTGCAGCCAGCATAGCGCTCGCTCTGAGCGCACCGGTGCCTGAGGGGAGTGGCAACAAAAAGAGCCTTGCCCCGAGCGTGAGGCACCTGATAGAGGACACTGCAACCGTCCTAGAGCGCATTGGCAGTACACCTATCCACCGGAACGGCGCATCAGTCGTGTATGGTAGATTTCTGCGTGTATTGGTTAAGCAGGCGCCTGATACTATTGAGATGCCACCACCCGTACCTCCGCAGGAGCCTGCACCCACCTCAATGGCTATACCGGATCTCCTTTCGCCCTCGAACATGATGCATAATGAGATGCCTGGTCCTAATAACCAGCCCTTGGGGCATGATCCAGCTGGCGGTTACTGGCCGGACAGGTTAGATTTCTCTGCAATGTCTTATAACGAGGTTAACGAGACTGTTACAAACTCGGATCTGTTCTCTACAGGATTGCTTGATCTGCCGTGGAACGATTCCAACCCACTATGGACAGACTGGATGAATCTTCCTGATTTCAACTTTCCCTGATGGCACGGCAGAGATGCGTGTCGACTTTCCGCATTACGGGACGGCTGGTCGGCCAAGCGTGTGGACGCAAAAGAGTGGATGAACCTCGGGTTTTGCTAGGAGGACGGCAGCGCCCCTAAGCCCCATCAGACCGAGGCGGCAGACAAAGCCCCGCTCCAAGCTCCAAGGTCGCTCGCCGTTCGGTACTTGAACTAGCACCGACGGATCTAAAGATGCATGACGTTGGAGTTGCCGTGCCATTGTTGCACGCGCTTCAGGACCCCATGTTCGGCGCTCGATCGCGAAATCGTCGCCCGCTTGGATGAGTCGGCACTTGTTGAAACTCCTTCTCAAGTGATTTAACTAGACTGTTCACGCTGTTAGGACTTCTGCAATTTACTTTAGAATGGATACCCTGCCTGCTTCCTGCCGGCTGCTCACAGCTCTTCCCTCACGGCTATGCGCCCGGCGTTCTCTTCCTCCACAATTGCGAGCTGCGCAAACTCTGCCACCACGATGGCGGCTTACAGGTCAATTGCGCTGCATCAGCGAGCGCGCGCCGACAATTGACCGCTCGAAATCGAAGCTCTTCAAAGATGCAGACGAAGCCGTTGCGGACGTACAGTCTGGGTCGACCGTTCTGAGCGCAGGATTCGGATTGTGTGGTGTCGCAGACACTCTAATTGCAGCGATGAAGAGGCGTGGGCCCAAGTCATTACATTCGTTGACAGCCGTCTCAAACAATGCTGGCATTGAAGACGTAGGAGGGTTGGCACATCTTACAAAGAACGGACAAGTCAAGAAGCTCATCCTAAGCTTTCTCGGCAACAACAAAGCGCTTGAGAAGCAGTATCTGAGCGGTGGTATTGAGATTGAACTTTGTCCACAAGGAACGCTCGCTGAGAGGATACGCGCTGGTGGTGCAGGTATCCCGGCCTTTTACACGCCCACAGCAGTAAATACATTGGTGCAAGATGGCCAGATTCCAGCCAAGTTTGACCAGGAAGGCAAGGCTGTAGTCTACGGGCAGAAGCGTGAAGTTAGAGAATTCAATGGCAAGAAATTCCTCATGGAGACTGCATTGACAGGCGATGTCGCCATTATTCGCGCACATAAGGCTGATGAAGCGGGTAACTGTGTTTTCAGGTAGGAATCGAGGGATTTGAATGCCTTGAGCCTGACTGACAACATGAGTAGATACACCACTAAAGCCTTTGGACCCATTATGGCCAAAGCCGCACGTCTTACAATTGTCGAAGTCGACGAGATTGTCCCTATAGGCACCTTTGACGCCAACGATGTCGATCTCCCTGGCATCTTCGTCGACCGCATCGTGCCAGCTACCGCCCCGAAAAACATTGAGATTAAGAAGCTCCGAAAACCCGCCGCGTCCAAAGACGCTTCATCAAAGAACGAAGCCGCCGAACGGCGCGATCGGATTGCTCGTCGTGCAGCAAAGGAGCTCAAACAAGGATACTACGTCAATCTGGGCGTCGGCATCCCCACAGCCGCAGCATCCTTCGTACCCGATGGCGTCAAGGTGTGGCTGCAATCTGAAAATGGCATTCTAGGCATGGGCCCCTATCCCACGGAAGAAGAGGTGGATGCGGATATCGTCAACGCCGGCAAAGAAACCGTCACCCTCCTCCCCGGCGCCTCGACCTTCGATAGCGCCGAATCTTTTGGTATGATCCGCGGTGGCCACGTCGACGTGTCTATTCTCGGTGCCCTCCAAGTCAGTGCCTCTGGGGACCTAGCCAATTACATGGTGCCCGGCAAAGTCTTCAAGGGCATGGGCGGTGCCATGGATCTCGTCAGCAACCCCGACGCTACAAAAGTCGTTGTCGCAACTGAGCACGTTGCTAAAGATGGATCCAGCAAGATTGTCCAAGAATGCGAATTGCCGCTAACGGGAGCAAAGTGCGTGAGCACTATTATCACTGATCTATGTGTCTTTGAGGTAAACAGGAAGAGGGGGATGTTGACGCTGACGGAGACGGCGCCGGGGGTTAGTGTGGCGGATGTCAAGGCGAAGACGGATGCGAAGTTTGAAGTTGCACCTGATCTCAAGACGATGGAGTAGTAATAGTGTCAGTTTCGGTTTGTTTTGTGTTGAAGTAGTAGCTCTTTGTACATAGTGCTGTGTGGCGGACATACCTCCGTCCCCACCTTTTTCTTATCTAGTAGCAGCTGCTTGAAGGACAGTCTAGAGGCGCAGCGCATGCGTATCCAGCGCGTAGTCACGTATCCATCTACCCGCTCTGAAATCAAAACATTGCAAGAAAGACACTCTCTATACTATGTAGACGCCGAGCCACATCTGCCTGCTCAGCTTGACAGGCGCAACCCACAAACTCCAATCGACCGCGGCGGCACAATCCAACACAATGC
>JALPSE010000126.1:26302-40353 GCA_030558545.1 Bipolaris gigantea | reverse complement strand
CCCCCCCCCCCCCCCACGCCCTCCTCCTCCCTTTGTAGTACCAAAACCCAACGCCGTATCGCCGCTTACGCCATGCACACGTAAACACTGCCCTCGACAAGCCAGCAAGCCCACCATGGAGCTTTCACGCACGCCCTCTCGGCCGCAGAAATAGCGCCGCCGTTAACAGCGCCGGGCTTGTCGCTGAACTTTCCTTGCCGCTAACGCACATGGCTGGCCAGCATGTAGGACGCAAGGGCAAGCTTGCACGTGCATGTGGGCTATGTTGTTGCGAGCGAGGTGCCGCGCCAATCACGTGCAAAGGGGATCCGGAGTGGTTGCCGTGCGACGGCAACGGTGCGGTGCGGTGCTGAGTTGCGGTGGAGCAAATGCCCCGTGGGGTTGGGGGCGGGAGCTTGGAGAGGTTTAAAAGGATGGGGCGGTCCGGTGGTGGATGTTACGCTGCTGCTGCTGCTACTGCTGCGCTGCTGCTTTGCTTCCAGTGCAACGGCTTCTACATTCTCCCGCTTGTCCATTTATTCTCTCTTCTCTTCTCTTCTTTTTCTTCTTCTTCTTGGCCTCGAGATAGACGTGATTGTTAAAGAGTTGGACATAACGATTGTGCGGGATAGAGTGTGGCGACCGTGTTGGTGCGATGAGCGGGGAGAAGATGCAGGATGACAAGGTTGAGCGGAATGGGAGTGAGGGGCTTGAAGAGGGGCTTTTGGAAGATGCGAAGGCGACGAGTGGATTGTTATTTAAGATGGATTCTCGGTATGTATTTCCCTCCATGTTTTCCTCGCCATCCTTATCTCTAGGCTCTTACGTGGGCGATCTACGCGGCTGACTCGTTTTTTTATCGTTTTCTAGCATCCTCCCGGTTCTCGCGCTGCTGTTCCTGTGCTCATTTCTCGATCGCACAAACGTTGGGAATGCGAAGATTCTTGGCTTAGAGAAGGATCTCCATCTTACAGATCACCAGTACGCTATTGGGCTTTGCGTCTTTTACGCTACGTATATCGCGAGGTAAGCTTCCTGCGTGGCAGCTACAATCCGAAAGACTGATTTTTTTGGGCAGCGAACTCCCGTCCAATTTGCTGCTGAAAAAGGTATCGCCAAAGATATGGTTACCCTTTCTGACAGTTATCTGGGGCATCTTGACCATGTGCTTGGGCTTTGTGACGGATTTCGCCTCTTTTGCTACTGTTCGCGCGCTGCTTGGTGTTGCTGAAGGAGGGCTACTCCCTGGAATGGTAAGATTTTGGCGACGCAATAATCTGTTCTTTGTTAACACCTTGCTAGGTGCTATATCTCTCACACTTTTATCGCCGCCAGGAACTCGCTCTACGCATAGGCATCTTCTACACTGCAGCCTCCCTCTCCGGTGCTTTCGGCGGACTCCTCGCTCGAGGCCTTAACGCCATCGGTCCAGCAGGCGGACTGGAGGGTTGGAGATGGATTCTGATAGTCGAGGGCTTAATCACCGTTTTCGTCGGCGCATGCTCTGCCATCTTGCTCCCCAACTCCATCGAATCAGCGGGTTTCCTTACTCCTTCCGAAAAAGCCCACGCCCGCTTCCGACTCGGCGAAGCATCCGCCTCGTACGAGCGCTTCGACTGGGCCGAGATCAAACGCGGCGTCTTCAACCTGCAAGTCTGGCTCACAGCCACCGCCTACTTCTCCATACTCTCAGGCCTCTACTCCTTCGGCCTTTTCCTCCCCACAATCATCAACAACGGCTTTGCCAAAGATCCTAACAAAGCTCAGCTCTGGACCGTCATTCCCTACGCCGTCGCTTCCGTCTTCACCGTCCTCGTCGCCATTCTCTCGGACCGCCTCGCTCTCCGCGGCCCAGTCATGATGTGTACCCTACCCATTGCTATTGTCGGCTACGGAGTCATCAGCCAATCCACGAACCCAAAAGTGCAGTACGGAATGACGTTTCTCATGGCCACTGGCATGTTTTCATCCGTCCCGTGTATTCTCTCTTGGAACAGCAACAATTCCGCCGGCCACTACAAGCGTGCGACTACGTCGGCTCTGCAGCTCGCAATTGCGAATGCGGGTGGTTTCGTCGCGAGCTTTACCTATCAGAAGAGTGAGAATCCGCATTTTCATAAGAGCCATAGTATCATGCTGGGCTTGCTGTGTGCAGCTTGGGTTTTGTAAGTTCTCCCTCCTCCTTGCTCATTTTTTGGTGTGTACAGGTAGACTTCCATTGTTTGATTGTTGGATAGGCGGCTAATGTGAGTGGTAGGGTCGCAGCGAACGTCGCGTGGGTGTGGAAAATCAATCGCGACAAGGCGAGTGGAAAGTATGCGAAATTCATAGGACAAGGAGATGATAGAGATCCGGCGTTTAAGATGGTGATGTAGGGGGATTTTGCATCTGGGTTGGGTTATTATTAGCGTGATGATATACGTGCAGTCTAGGTATACTACTTAATGAATTACGAAACGCCTCGGCATTTTCCAGCCAGATCAAGAATTGATAGGAATGCTCGTTGGTGATGTCGTTGTATTCTTTCCATTATCCAGACGATACTACGCCGATGACTCTTTTAGCAAGGGTACCGTCTCCTGTCTAGTCCCAGATACTGCGTATTTCCCCACATTCTCACCATCGCTCGCTGAGCTATGCCGCACTTGTAGGCCTGACGGAGTTTGGGTCAACCAGCAGCCCCTGTCGGATTTGATTCCCCTACTATTTTACGTACGGAGGAAGTGTGAAGATAGGAGTGAGGGTACAGAGAGGAGGAGTAAGGGATGGATATTGGGTGTACGAGGGGTGCTGGGTCTCCTTGCGTTATTTTGTTGAACCCTGAATGGTGCGTTGGGAAGTCTTAGTTTGACCCAAGAATGTGCGATCATTCCACTTCTGAAGCAGAAAGTAGATTGACCCACATTCGGGCTGATTTCGTTTGGCCCCTTGAGTTACTACATGCACTGAAGCGGCAGTGGCATACATGCGAACGACATTCACATTTAGCCATAGCAGTAGCGTGGGGGCTAGTCGTGTATACACCCGTGCTCGAGTCAACGCCATCCATCTGTCATAGCATAGGGCCTAGGAGCATCATCCCCTACGTTGAGAAGTAAGATTTTACTATTTTTACTCCTGGTACGGGATGCTTGTTCAATGTATGAAACGTGCTGATACATACACCACATCGATTGACTATCTAGAGAATCTACAGGGCTTCCACGCGAGCCGTGCGTCGAGCACGATGGGTGTGAGCACGTGGCGAAGACCATGTCTTGATGGCTGCAAGGGACCACTACCGATATAGAGAGGATCAATTGCTTGCGATGCATTCGGGTCGCCAGGGTATCGTCGCTCGATCCCTGTTATCCGCATCCGCTGCATATACGAGGTTTCAACGAGTGGGAATAGTGACACAGCTGCTGTGGCTCAACGTAAACGTAGCACCAAACGACTTCGTACTCCCATCTAGCTTAAACTTATGATCGCCTTCTCCGCCAATCTTTTCTCTCCAACTGATCTAGGATAATGCCTTCTTTGCCGTTAATTCCCCGCCACGTGCAGGATCATACAGCATCATTCAGGCTATATGGACATGGCCCTCTCGGAGACCAGGCAGGGCGGCGTCGTCATCAATACATACACAATCGCTTGTCGAGATACCCTGCCTCAGATCTCGGAAGCAAGATCGCTTGCTTGAGGGATTGCAGATACGGAAGAGCCCGTAGGTAGCACATGATGCAGGGACAGTCTGGGTTTTACTCACCTACAACTTGCTATTGACCCTGGGGGTGTTGGAGTGAATTGCTTGAAGAGGATATGATCGCCATGTATGAGGGTACAACAAGGTATATGGACGTTGAGAAACTAGTGTTCCTATCTGTGGATCTGCTCTGATCTTGTACACTTCTATCCCACTACCAAAGCAGCAATCACCGAGTGTCATCGACGATACTTCTGGCCCATCCGCTACATATGATAGACCTGATAGAACGCTGAAGCCATCAGGAAATTTCATGGTCCATTCGGGCGGCTCTTTTCCCGTGTCTTTGGTTGTGCGGATAACGGCAATCGATCAGCAGACAAGCGTGTGGATCACCCTTGATCGACTCAGTATAGTATGCACAACCATGCGACTACATATTAGCTCCGGAGCTTTTATCTGAATTAAGGACGACCGGGGTCGACCGTTGGTGCAGATAAGTACGATATTCAGGCCAGATACTTTGCAGTAGCGACATCAACCCGCAGCAGCCTGGGCCTTAGCGGTACATCGTTGGTTCTTTTTGATTTTGGCGTCAATTGGTCGGCGATTTCAAGTTGCTCTTCTCTAGTCTGACTCGAGTTGAGAACTTGACAAGACGTTTACTGATGCTCGTTTGTTCTTTGGGCGTGTAGTGCTGACTGTGTAACGGAAATAGACACCTGACAGCTAACTGTTACGTCAACAGGCGTGTGTCTGGATTCTACTCCGCCTTCGACAGCAACACGGTGAGCATGACGCAAGTTGGTGCCTTGCATCTGGTGGAGTGATATGAGCTATGGCGAGCTGAGTATGGAGCTTTGCTGTAGCCTGCAAGTAAGCAGACACACATTGCCTCTCCAATATTGTGGCGCGCTTCGCTGTCGTGCCCGTACCCACTAAGGCGTTTCGGTACAGCAGTATCAGATCCTAGGAAACGCTGTTGAGCGTTTCTTTTCTGCAAAATCGTTCTGCACGGCACGAGTAATGCTGTGAGCAAACGCCCGTGAAACCTCGCCGGTAAGGTGGGGTCGCAAAGGATCTTACAGCCCTGTAATTCTCTACTATTGCTCTAGTCTACATGTATCACAAAATCTACTCGAGTCCACGATTGTCACACTCTGTATTAGCAAAATCTTTCCGGTCGCCTGCAGGCTGTCGGATGCCAACACCACTCTCCAAGCCACGCTGGAAAGCACGCGGCGTTTCGACTCAGGCGCTCCAAAGTGGCAAGATGTAAGCATTGCAACCCGTACCGAAACATCGAGGCCTCAATCCAGCTGTATGCTTGTACCTAGCTAAGGCGGCCGGTGCATTTTGGCGCATATCAATAGTCTTCGTTTGGGACGAAACGTCATGGGAATAGTGGAAACAATTCCAATCAGACGATGGCGTGTGAGTGAATATACCAGATTGGGCCTAAGACTGACAGCGATGCGCTCTCAGAGGCCAGAGTTACGAGATGGTGATGTTGTCGTCGGAACAGAGGTTCGGGACCCCTCTCAGAAGTCCGAGACGCTCGCCTGATGCGGCCTAGCGCTTATCACATTGGTACAGATCATCGCGACTCGCTTGTCTTTCTCAAGATCCATCTACTCGCTTGCTCGACTGTCAAGCTTTCCAAGCCTCGGAGACGGTTCTCAACTTCATGGAGGGCCCGGGACCGGGCCCTGGCCTGCGTGCTATCCATAGTATACCATCTACGCCTTGCATCGACATGTCAAACTAGCCTTCTGAGACCCCGCTCCGTGCATAGCCAGGGCACCACTACCCCCTGCAGCTGCTCCACAGCCCGCTGAAGTGGCCTTCCCAAAGTAAACAGCTCAGCAATGCCTGCAGCTCTGTCGACCGTCTAGTCTGTCGTCATCGGTCGAGGTTTGGAGCCAGCATCGGTATGTCTAGCTGCATTCGGTCGTGTAACGCAAATAATACCGACATTCAAACCTCCTCAACCACTTGAAATTCTCCGTTTTTCTGTTTAGGGCTGATACCCAGTTGTCTCTCGCGCTCACCTTTCCGGGCAAATGGTCATAATCAGCATCATACCGCTCATGTGCCGCACGCCTTCGTGATGGCGATCTTGGTATTGGCCACAGGCCGCGGCTGCACTTTGATATGGAGGTATCATATCAATTATTAGTGGTGGGAACACTTCACCACTAGTCACCTGTGCCGTTCAGGGCTATTGTTCGACCCACTAATGAATCAGGGCCAGTCTGTCATGCTTTGGTTTATATTACTTGTACCACCCATTCTCTGGCAGACCAGCCAGCCCTCGCTTTTCTTTGTACATCAGAATCTTGGTCGGAGCTGCATTTGTTGGCCCTACTTTTGGAGGGTTTGGCAGCTTTCCTTTGCAATTACGTCTTCTCCCTAAGCTCTCATTACTACATCATGGTCTCTTCAATTTCGAGGGTGATTACCGCCTTTGGGCTTCTTTTACCCACTGTCACTTCATCTGCTGTACCTCATAAAAGTCTCGCCCCCAGAACACCAGAGGTTCCCTGGAAGAATACTGGTCTCTTCAGTGGACACAGCAAACGACAAGGGTATGAGACTGCCTGTAATCATGGTCCGGAATCAAGGGGATGCTGGATTGACGACCTCGACATCGACACCGACATGGACGTTGAATGGCCAGATACTGGAAAAACAGTGAAGTATCATCTGACCATCACCAATACCACTGGAGCTCCAGATGGGTTTGAGAGACCGATGTTCTTGATCAACGGCCAATATCCGGGACCAGTAAGTGCCGTGTCAAAATTCCAATAACCATTTTTTAATGAATTATAGACTATAACCGCCGACTGGGGAGATAATCTAGAGATCACAGTTACCAATGGCCTTGAGAACAACGGCACAGGGATTCACTGGCACGGTCTGAGGCAACTCGGGACAAATGAACAAGATGGCGTGAACGGCATCACTGAATGCCCAATCGCTCCCGGTGATTCCAAGGTCTACAGATTCAAAGCAACTCAATATGGCACTACCGTAAGTACCACACACTGTGTATGACATGTTGGAAAGCGGCTAACCGCCACAGTGGTATCACTCGCACTACTCCGTGCAGTATGGTGACGGCATCGTGGGTCCTCTGATCATCAAAGGACCCTCGACGGCGAACTACGACATTGATCTTGGCGCTTTCCCAATGACTGACTGGTTTCACGCAACCACTTTCACCGCCAACGCTGCAGCCGTTCATGCAAATGGCCCTCCAACTGCTGACAATGTCCTTGTAAATGGCTCCATGACCTCGTCTTTTGGCGGCAAGTACGCCGAGACAGTCCTAACTCCGGGAAAATCTCACCTGCTGCGATTGATGAACGTTGGTATCAACAACTACCTTCATGTCGGCCTCGATGGGCATGAGTTCCAGGTCATTTCGGCTGATTTCACGCCCATCGAACCCTTCTACACGGATAGCTTGGTCCTTGGGGTCGGTAAGTTGAACCGAATTCGTGTCCACATGCAAGCCCGTTTTGTTTAGCACAACATCGTGCTGTGTGACGACACCCCGGCAACGAGAACGTAGTCGGAATAACCACTGTTGATGAATGTTTCACTAACAAAGCCGCCAGGTCAGCGGTATGAGGTCATCATCAACGCAACTGAAGCTGTGGACAACTATTGGCTACGTGTTGGTACCGGCGGTACATGCGACGGTCCCAACGCCAACGCGGCAAACATCAGAAGTATCTTTCGATATGCCGGTGCTCCAGCTGAAGAGCCAAGCACGACTGGTTCGCTTCCATCGGGCTGCTACGATGAGGATGTTGTACCCTATGCCAAGACAACTGTGCCTCAGGAGATGCCCGAACAGTTGAGCGTGGGCTTCAACCCTAACTGGACTAGTGACGTGACGCAAAATCAGGGTCTGGTCCAATGGCTCGTCAACGGCAACCCTATGGAAGTTGATCTTGAAGTCCCTACTCTGCAGTCGGTATTGGATGGCAATGTTACTTACGAAAACAACCGCCACGTGTTTGCAGTCGACGAGAAACACCAGGTAAATTCTATGCCGTACTCAATACTATTTACCGGTTATTAACAAAGGCTCCAGTGGCAATACTGGGTCATCCAACAAAACAGCTCCAACCCACCACTTCCCCACCCCATCCACCTCCACGGTCACGACTTCTACGTCCTCGCACAGGTCGAGAACGCAGTCTGGAACGGAGATATTTCGACCCTGAAGACGGACAACCCCATCCGTCGGGACACGGCCGATCTTCCCGCTGGAGGATATCTGATCCTTGCTTTCGAGTCCGACAACCCTGGTGCATGGCTCATGCACTGCCACATTCCCTTCCACGTTGCCGCCGGTCTCGGCGTCCAATTCCTCGAGCGCGAATCAGAAATCAAGGCCCAGGATGGGTACGCAGAGATGCACCGAACGTGTGCTAACTGGCGGTCGTGGCGCTACAAGTACCATCCCAATGGCATCTTGTTCCCCGGTGACTCTGGTCTGCGTCGTCGATACTACTAAACAGAAAAAAAACGCAAAAGAAAACATTTCAACCTTCCCTTCTTGTCCACTTGTTATCTCCTTATCTGGGTGGCTAGTTATTTTTCATTTCTCAAACTTGTACCGAGGGATCTTTTCCCGAGCGTCGCATTCGATATCCCCTTGTTCTCTTGTCCTTTTTATTGGGAGGATGTTCGTGTTGTCGCTGTCGTTGCGTGCATCGTAGCCCCCACGCCTGGCCAGTAATGATAATACTTTGGATGAATAGACGATACTCTTCTCTCCAACATCATCTCACCCTAAGTCTGCTTTGCTTTGCCTACATGGTTCACCGACGTCACGCCAGCCGTCGTTGCCCTCTTTCGGCTCGGTGCTTCTACCCCAAGTACACTTTTATCAAAGCCACACCCGTCGTCCACCGCGATGCCGATGCCATGTGCATGTGCAAGTATGCAGCTGGACAACCTATGGTTCAATGGACGCACATGCTCCCCACACTGCTGCTGCTGGCCACACGTGTCTGATTTGCCTTTTGCAGCTCGATCCCAACCAGGAGACAGGTACTGTGTAGCAACGAACCCACTCTTTACTGCTGATGTCGTCATTTACCAGGTGAGCAGGGTTGTGGTGCTGGTGGTGTGATTCCAGGTGCTGGGCGGGCGCGTCGTCCAGCAGGAACTTGAGGGAAGCGTTTTTTCTTGGATCAAAAGACTCATCAACGGACGATTCGGTTGATCGAAAAGGAAGCAGCGAGGTGAAAAAAAAAGAAGGCTTATTTTGTGCATCGTGTCATATCCAGCTTCCGGAATGTACTTGGTAGTAAATACTTGATCAAATTCCTTGGCAGAGCATGTCCAGAATGCTGCTAATAACTAAATCAACTCTGCTCGTCTCGCAATGTGTACAAAAAGGTGCCATGTAATGAGCGGGACCAGAAAACCTATAAACATGTACCAAACAAGGTATACCCCTCGACGCCTTATGAAGCTGATGCTGAACCTTCAGCGTATTGCTCCTCGGCCCTCTCCTTGCCCTTTGAACTGCTGCCTGGAGTAGCCTTACTGTCCATCTCAATCCTGGCTTCACTAGCTTTCTCGTCAGTCTGCTGTTGCTGCTGTGCCCGGGCGTCTTCTTCTCGCTTCCTCGCTTCCTCCTCCTGCCTCTGTCTCTCTTCCTGCACTGCCACCCTCTCCAGTCTCTCTCTTTCTTCCTGTGCGTGAACCATTCTCTCGCCCACACCAGGGAATAGACTGGCAACGAAGAGAGTGAAAGCGCGCTCAACTCCACGCAAGCTTTCGCGTAACCAGGCGAACCTTTGTTCCTGTCTCTGTTGTAGTATTCGCCTTGCTGCTTCCTCGGGCGATATGTTACCTCGCGGGCGCTGGTTGATGGGCTGTGCAGCGCGTTCGGCCATAGCGCCAACAGGAAGAAGAGCCTCAAAGTGACGGCGTACGTAGTTTATCTGATCCTCAAACATACCAATCTGTGCCAAATAGACCATGCCAGCAACAGCGCCCAACATGACAGGCCTGTAAATACCACCGCCTCCAGCGAAGACGTAGACAAAGACAGCGAGTTTGAAGATTAGCCACAAATGTCCGGCGATGTTGGCCATCCGATCATTTTCTTCTGGCTGCAATACATTTTGATTATCATTCTGGTTCTGGTTCTGATTTTGATTCTGCCCTCGGTCCTGGTCGTGAGCCTGTCCGGCAGCCGTTGGCTGAGCCATTGGTGTTGGCTGCATGTTAGCTAGCTGATTATGCAGCTGATTTGTCCCCTGTGCTATTTGTTGTCCGAGTCCAGCAATGAGTTGTCTATTCTGTGCAAATTGACTCGAGAAGGTCTGGAATGGTAGAGTGGGTACCATCGGGGCCGTTGTGTATGTGCCTTGCTGATCGAAGAGAACTCCGACCGGACCCTGGGGACTTGACAAAAGAAACAGCTCTGCAGGTGCATCTGTCGGTACAGTCTGTGCCGTATCTCCTGCTCGGGCCTGGGGTGCGGTTGATGCTGCCGCCGCTATGGTGGGCGCCCTTGGTGCTGTATCTGAAGTAGACCTGGCCGCTTCGCCCTCTTGACGATCGAGCACAATACTCAATTCCGCAGCATCAACCCTTAGCTCAGTAGCTGAGCGCCTGAGCGCCGTCACTTCAGGCTCCGTAGGAAGCAGCGCCAGAGCCCGGTCAACAACATCGAGATTTTGGTTGACGGTGCTCAGGTGCTGACGTAGTCGTTCGATTCGCCATGCAGGAACACTCAGCGAGGGAGGTAGATCTGAGGTGAGAAGCCCTCCTCTCTGTGTACCAGAGGCATCAGGCAGTTGCAACAATGCTCGAATGTTATCAATCTCTCGCTTTGTTTCCAAGAAGATCCTGTGAACACGAGGCAATAACCGCTGATTGTCGCTAGAAAGTGGCGGACGACCGAAAGCTAGTGCATGCGGAACAGGAAAAGTGACGACAGGCGGCGGGATTCGCGCAGCTATGTTGAGTGGGTTGAAGGTCGTAACTGTCCATCTCGCTCCATTAGGTGCAATACCTTCTCGCCTGATGGCCTGGTCACCGTTTCCAGGAGGGTTCAATGGCCCTGAAGGAATTGGTGTATGCGTCCTGTCTCCCGCTGCCTGTGTGCCTGGATCTGGCTGCTCGCTAGTTCGATTTGAAGGCTGTTCATCAGCCTGCCGTCCTTGGAGTGCCATTGCTTGAGCAAATGGTTGATGGAGCTGTGCGGGTAGTGGTATGGGAATGGGGTTCACTTGTCCCGGGAGGCGATGAGGGGGGAGATGCTGCTGGGGCATCTGAGGCTGTGAAGCCGGTCGTGCCTGTGGTATAGCCCGAAATGGATTCGTCTGCAGAGGGCTCGCGGCTGGGCCATCTGGAAATGCAGAGCGAAAAAGATTCGGCGGGACAGAAGACGATTGCGGGATAGGCGAAGATGCAGTTGGAGGTAGCTCTCGTATGACGAGGTGAAGGCTTTGGTCTTTGTTCTCACGTATCTGTGGTTCTGATTAGCAAGCACCTACTTGGCCATAGTAGCAACATACATTGTCGGCGCCAAACACGGCAGTCAGAGTATCTGCATCATTCGCCACCACTCGGCCTCTGTATATGAGGCGCATGCGCTCGGGAGCAGGCTTGGAGGGCACAGCATCGTGTATGCGACTGCGGAGCTCTTTGACTGTGATGGAAGCGGGGAGGCCGGCGAGGGTGATGCCGCCCTCTAATTCGGCTGAGGGCGAAAGAACCTTAAGGTTGATTGTCTGTTCCGCGTCCGCCATGCCGTCCATGTGCAGCAGCAACTATGGTGAGAGCGATGGACGGTGCTCGGTTTGGGAGTGGGCGGCGTGTTCGTATACGTTGCGTTTCAGAGTAAAGCTCCGGATTCGCCGTCAACTACAACGTCGGTTGCCATGTGCAGTGAAGAAGAATTTATCGGACTGGCCTTCCGTAGCTCTGGGTATTGCAGATGCGACTTTCCACCGCGCACCTTGTATATCCACGGCCTCTTCACGACGGGCGCGTGTCATGCGACAGTAAGTGTTGGATTCTCATGGAAACACCCCCGAGCCGACGGCCGCAACGGCGCTACTTAATCCCTCCCCAGTGGGTACGTCATGGGTTAATCGCTCAAGTGGATTTTCCCACACCACGCGACGACTTTGCCGTCATCTTCCCGCCTTGCCATTGCGAATCCCCTCATCTTGATGTGGCCGAGAAAATAACGATAGAAATTGCAAATGCATGCATCATAAACATGGCGATTCCTTGTTTGCGCCAGCTCATGCGAGCTTCCATCCGTCCGCGATTCAATATACTTACACACCCACATGCGCGCCTCTCTGCGCCATCTCGCACATTCACCTCGACCCGAGCGTCATATAGCGAACAAAACTTCCACAGGAAGGAGTCTTTTAGGTCGCGGCTCAACTCTGCACTCAAGAATACTAAAATCAAGTGGGAGCCAATACCAATTGCACTCGGCATTGGCTTTCTGGGTGCATTCCAGCTATATCGCATACAACGCAGAGAAAAGCACACAGACGCCGAGAGAAGGGATGCAGATGACAACGTGGTGGATCAACAAGGTCGTCCGAGAAAGCGCGAGAGAATAAGACCGAGCGGGCCATGGACCGTTCAGGTCATGTCCACCCTTCCTCTCAAGGCGTTGTCACGACTGTGGGGTCGCTTCAATGAAATCGACATACCCTACTACCTTCGTGTGCCTGGATTTAAGCTGTACTCTTGGATCTTTGGTGTCAAGCAAGTCACCCCATAATCATCATCGACCCTGTATCTAACTTTTCCTAGTCTCTCCGAAGTCTCGGAACCAGATCTACACGTGTACCCCAACCTCGCCGCCTTTTTCTACCGAACGCTCAAGCCCGGGGTACGTCCTCTAGACCCCAACCCCAACGCAGTTCTCTCTCCCGCAGACGGCAAGATTATTCAATTTGGCACCATCGAGCACGGCGAAGTTGAGCAAGTCAAGGGTGTGACGTATAGTTTGGACGCTCTCCTAGGATCTACAAGGCCCAGTACACCCGAGCAAAATGTGGCAAATTCCCAAGTTCGCGCTAGTGAGCACGTAAAGACAGCACAAGACGAAGAGGACACTGTGCGTGCGGATGAGGAATTTGCAAACGTGAATGGCATCTCATACACCCTGCCAAATCTTTTCTCCGGACCATGGCCAAAAGACGGGAAGCCTGCTGAAATGCCGACGGATCAGTCAGTTCCGTCAAAGCCATCGTCAGAAGCCGAAGTACGTGCCGACCTTGCTTTGAGCGAATCACTAAGCCCATGGTGGGCACCCGCCTCATTAAAGACACCCACGGTTCTCTACTACTGTGTTGTATATCTTGCGCCAGGCGACTATCACAGGTTTCACTCACCTGTATCATGGGTTGTTGAGTCACGTCGTCACTTTGCCGGTGAGCTCTACAGCGTATCGCCCTACCTACAACGCACTATGCCCGGTCTCTTTACCTTGAATGAGCGTGTTGTTCTCCTGGGAAAATGGCGCTGGGGGTTCTTTTCCTACACGCCAGTCGGCGCAACTAATGTTGGTTCCATTAAGATCAACTTTGACCGCGAACTACGCACAAACAGTCTGACGACCGACACTGCGGCGGACCGTGCTGCGGAAGAAGCCGCTGCCCGTGGTGAGCCGTATTCTGGATTCGCCGAAGCTTCCTACACGAGCGCAAGTCGTGTCCTGGGAGGGTACGCACTCAAGCGCGGCGAGGAAATGGGTGGCTTCCAGTTGGGTAGTACAATTGTCTTGGTCTTTGAGGCGCCAAAGGGTATCCGACCTAGTCTAGACGAAGGCTTCAGCGGTACACGTGGCGAGAGAAAAGGTGGGTTCCACTGGAAGATTGAACAAGGGCAAAAAGTCAAGGTTGGCGAGGCGTTGGGTTATGTTGAAGAAGTTCAGTAATATGTACATCAGCCTCTTGATTTACGAAATCATGTTTTCTCCACACAGGAAATGATACCCTGTTCAACAATCGGACGGAAGCGTGCATACCGCTCTGATATACACACATGCATTCCTGTAGAAAACCCCACAAGCACCTTATTTTAGTCATTAAAAATCGCCAATGCAATCGTGAAGGCCAGATACAATCCAGTACTCAGAGTGACGAAGTAGGGTAAGCAAGTATATCCGACATCAAACCTAGCACCGAAGGCTATGGAAGTAGACAGCGGAGTAATCTCGCAGATGCCTAGCAAATGGAGTAAAGCTAGCATACGTCCGGTGGCCGAAAATAGAGTAGACCAGGGTCCAACTGTGGAGCAGCAGGGGGAAACGTAAGCCAGAAACATGTCACGGAGGGCGTGAAATTGAAGTAAAGATCCGATTGGCGCTGTA
>JALPSE010000126.1:0-26185 GCA_030558545.1 Bipolaris gigantea | reverse complement strand
CCCCCCCCCCCCGCCGCCTTGCGACGTCAGGCTTTCGGGATGATTTTTGCTTACTTTGCGCAGAAGAGGGCAGCAGCTTCTTTTTAGTTGACTCAGGCTGGCGGCCTGATCGTGGACGCCTGGTATACCAAAGGCCGGCTTGTTGACTACGCAGGGTTGGGAGCAGCCGGGCGTCGAGCTGATTCTGCATATCAAAAGACCGGTATGGGACGAGGCTAAGATATGTGACATGGTGTTTTGGAAAGTCGTTTTTGGCTGATGTGCTGCTTTGTTTGACTGTTGGATAGTGTGGGATTGATCAGATTTGGTGGGGATGGATATGGGCAAAGCTGAGGAGAACTACATTTTTCACGAGGAAATATCACATGTATGCTCTGCGCCCTCGGTAATAAGATGGCAGGCTGAAATGAAGTGTAAGGCTGGGTATCTCTTGGAGGCAGAATCTCCACTGGGCTATACCTATCTACATACATGAACTGCTCCCCCCACTTGGCGTGCTTGTCGTGCGTTGCATCCGCAATGACAAATGATAATACTACAGCACCCAACTAGTACACTTTGAAAACGACTAAAAGGCGTGGCACGGTAACATGGCTGTGGTAGACTACCAAAGCAGCATCGCGGGACGTCAGCACTGCCACCGCTGCCATATCAGCATCTCCTTGTACAGTTAGTTGCACCGGGACTAGGACTCGCGCCTGCATCTGGTTCCATTTGCTCGCCAGCCCTGCACGTGCGGGCAGGGCTGGGGCTGATGGCGGAAGACACGCATCTATGTAGCCCATCCTGTCCTTTCAAGACAGCTGTCCAACCGCGCGCAATGCTGTCTCGTTCGGGTGCAATCATCGCCTAGACTAACCGTTGCTCAGGCTTGGTTTATTATTAGCTGGGCGCATCACCCTCCGCCCCGCCATCATCAACCTACTTCGCGGCGGAGCTGGGAGCTGTCATCATTGCAATGCCTAACTTTCCATGGACAAAGTCGAACCGGTCGCACCACTCTGTTGACAGCGCCATAAGGGATCAGCCGTCGCCTGTGCCATCTGTAAAGGAAGCCGGCGACCAAGCCGCAGCAGCACAGCGATACCAGGCCTCCGACGCCCATCAACCGCTTGTCAGTAGCCAGCAGTCTTCTCTACAACCACCCCCCTCTTCTGGAAGTACCCAGGGCCAATACAGCGAATACCACTCGCTGCGGAATGCAACTCACAGACTGAGTGCACATCTCTCCTTAGGCCAGCCATCGCACAACAGCCAGCAACAGCCGAGCCCGCCGCCTACATCTCAGGCAGGCCACGAATCGCCCAACCACGCCCCCTACCCGCCTCATTCTCCTCCTCCTGCATATAGCAGCGCAGAAAACAAGAAGCAGTCGCTGCGCAGTCGCATTGCAGCTGGCGTCAGGGGACACAAGGACGAGGAGCCCAAGGCTCAGAAGAACGGCCTAAGTAGGCGACAGTCGGTACGGAAAAGCGACCCTCGGGCGCACGAGTATCACGCACAGGCAGAGAGTCGCCTGCCGCATAGGCATCAGCACCAGGGATCCTCTTCCCATTTGCCCCCGTCGCGAGAGCAAGACGAGGACAATCTTGATCCGTTCCTCCAGCAGGAAAGCGACGCGTCCCCTCAAGTGCCTCCCAAAGATACCAAATACCAACAAAACTTGCAACACACTCAGCCGTTTGGCGCGCCTTTGCACCAGGAACCCTACGTTCGGCCCCCACCTGGCAGGGTGAGCACAGAGGGCAGCTATTCGACCCAAGGCGGGGTAGATCAGTACGGCCCAGAGCAACACCAAGGTCCAGGCCCACAGCAGCCGCCGCCGCAACAGCAACAACAACAACCGACGCAACAACATCAAATTCACCGCACGCAGCCACAGCACAGCTACCAGCCCACGACTCAGGGTCCAGCGGGGTCAGGCAACCTTCAGTCGTACATTCCACAAAACGCGCCAAGCCCTTTGTCACAGACCTCTCAGCCGCATGAGCAAGGGGCTCCGGTACAGGACATTCAACAGAATTATTACCAGTACCACCAGCAGCAACAGCAACAGCAACAGCAACAGCAGCAACAGCCTCCGCCAGCGCATAATCAATCGCCGCTAGAGAATTCACCACAGAGCCTGCATCATCAGCAGCCTCACTTTGCATCTCCGCTTCAGCCCCAACCAGACCAGCGCCAGCCTCAGACTGCTCTGCCGATCGCGCAATTGCAGACCGAACTACATCACCCACAGGCCATACGACAGCACCATCCCCAGACTGTACAACAGTCAACCGAGCAACAGCAGTCCCAGCAACGCCGACCGCCCTCGTCCCATCAGCCTGCCCCGCCGTCACCTCTTCAGCCCACGCCCTACCAACACAACGAGCCGCAGCAGGGAAAGCACCCTCTATCTTCGGAGCTACATTCACTAAACAACGTATCGCATCAGCAAGGGCAGGAGGGTATGACACCAGGTGCTCAGGGTAATAGCAGAAACACTGTGAGGAAAGTGAATGAGAGTAGCCAGCCACAACCAGGAGCACTGTCGCAAGAGTCATCTCAGCTGCAGCCCCTATCCGCTCAAGGTCAGACTTTCGGTCAGCCGCCTGTGTCTCCGGGCCTCGCAACGTTCGACGTCAACGTCGTACCCACAACCTCCCAAGGACAGCCATATCGAGCTGACAAGCAAGGTCAACAAGGTTCAGAAATGGGGCGGGCGACACCTCCGCCCCGCGCATCTGCGTCCGAAATGACCGACGAGGAGATTGAGAAGATGATAAAGGATCATGATGTTTTACGTAAGTACAATGTTCCAAGCAAGAGATCACTGCGTTTGACACGCTGCAGGTGAAAAGTATCAAAAGGTCAAAAGATACTTTTTCGAGCAACAAACCCAAGTCCATCAACTGCAGAACACTCTTGCAAACCAGCGTTTATCGGTTTCGCGCACTTCATGGGACGACAGTGAATATTCAACCCGCTTCAATCGCTTGGACGGGCTAATAGCACAACTGTCCTTTTCCATTCGCAAGGACTGGAAGTCAATACCGCCATGGCTGCACCCAGTAGTCAACAAGACAGCTGTGGAAACTGGCAAGCAGGAAATGACTGCAGTTGGTCGTGCATTCATCTCTCAATGGTTAGTGGAGAACATATTCGATAAATACTTTCATCCGGATCTTGAGCCAGCTTTTTCCACACAATTGCAGTCGATTGTGTCGAACATCCGGAAGTTCTCACCTCCTTGCCACAGTGCAGAAGATGAAGAGTCGCTTGCTGCGAAGATTGTTAACTGGCGGCTTGCCACACTAGAAGGCCTTGCGGATACTCTGAAAGCTCCACAGGCGACCACTTATCGAGAGAAGTTGACTGGAACGCTCAATGAGAAGTTGATCGCATCTCTTGAGATCCACCTGAATGATCCCGCGCCTCCGGACTTGAAGGGGGGTGTTCCGATGATCATTGAGCTTGCTATCAGTATTGCCCAACACTTGCCACTAGAAAGCCGGGAAGTACAGATTGAGTACTTCCCGCCGGGTCATGGCATCGTGAGCGACTTGATGAAGCTGGAATCCGGCATACCCGCTTTGACAGCTCCCATAGTCGAGCTGGATGATGCTGACAGAATCTCCATCAGAAGTATGGCATCAAAATTAGATGATGGCGTCTCCGTTGCAGAGCAAGATCAAATCCAACCACAAGTTGGCCAGACTTCCAAAGAGGACAAGAAACGCAGCATGTTTGGGTTCGCCACGTCCAAGAAGGCAGGAGTGACTCCTGCTTCCCTCGGAAAGCGGGAATCTTCTCTTGGTCAAGGAGGTAGCCAGCAGAGTCTAACACAAAACGCACCAAGCAGCTCGACTGGTACAAAAGACGAGTCTGCACCACCTCGCGTACGCTTGGCTGTTGGACTCGCAGTGCAGATTCGCGGCAAAACAGTTTTGACCAAGGCTCCTGTGTACAGCACATGAGCTCTCTAGAGGTATTTACGATGAAGATGACGGTTGATGTATGTTTCGAATTTAGTGACTTGACAAGCAAGCGTTTGGGCATCTTCTTCACCATTTCTCTACATACATTTTTTTTTTGCACGGCCGTGCTTTCAGACTGGACATGCTTTCTCTCGAAGGCTATATCCAGTACGCTTCATGCCTGTCCATATACTTTTTCTTGCTGTACTTTGATGTGCATACAAACACCCCCATTGTTAGTGCGTTTGCGTGTGCTAGAAATCAAGTCTTTGGAACTGCGACGCACCGTATCTTTGACTGAGATTACCATGACGCCGAATGCATCTGTCGCATCGGATGAGCTGTTTTAACTACGAGGCCTGTGCATATGAACCATCGCCACAAGCAAGCAAGCCTGGAGGCCAGACGGACAGCGTTCACGCTACGTAGTTGCGGCCAATTCGAACGCTCATTGGCTGAACGTCCGCCGCTCCCTTTTGTTTATCGGATACAAACACCACAATGGCAAGGCCACTTGAGACGACCGCCCATGTCCAGCGCAATGGAGAATATGGAGATATCCCAGCAAATTAAATGTACGTTCAATAAACAGAGTAGTTTGCTCAGCAGTCTCTGATGCCACCAGCCACGACATTGTCTGTCCCCTCGCCGACGGCGACACATACTGCCTGCGTTAACGGCGCACGTTTGCAGATCCGATGCCTCAATACCTTTGAGGTGATCCGTAATATCGCCCTTCCATCCAGCCATGATTCGCGCTCGTCAAAGATTGCCTGGTCACCGCCCGTCATCCCGCCCTTGACCTCATCGAGACACACATCTTCGCCCACCACCACACTTCCCCGTCGCCCATCACGGACACCACGTCCCTGCTCGAATCGCGTCCTCCTATCCGACGATGACACAACGCGCGTTTACGATCTCCGCGACGAGAAATGGAATGCTGTAATTAGCAATGGCTCTGGTGGCATGGGAAAGAATGTACATGTCGAGTTTGGAGGAACAGAGGACGAAGTGCTTGTCTGGACTGACTTTGCCGCCTGTGTTAAGATGTGGTGCTTGAAGACGGGCCGGGTAGTGGAGGTGCGCGATCCGAAGTTTCCTGGTAAAGATGGCAAGGGCTGGGGCTACCGACCGGCTGACGATACTGGTTCGAAGAGCGGAAGAGGCCAAGGGCGTGTTCTGGCATTATTGTGTCGTGCGTCAGGGACCGATATTTTGCTACTCCTTGCACCACAGACATGCAAGGTTCTAAGTCGAGTCGAACTCCCTACTACAGATGCCGCGGGTCTGCGATGGAGTCGCGATGGACGCTGGTTAGCCATCTGGGACGCTGCGTCTGCGGGCTACAAGCTTTGCATATACACGGCCGACGGACATTTGTACCGCACCATAATCCGCGAAGCATCCGAGGACGTCAGCGAATGGGACGTAGAAGGCCTAGGCATCAAGAGTGTAGAATGGGTGCCTGGACATGACCGTCTCGCAGTTGGCGGCTGGGACTGTCGTGTCCGCATCCTTTCTACACGCACATTCGCACCCATCCTATTCCTCGACCACACACCCGTCATCGACGTACCCAGCACACCCGTGTACACGGAGCAAGTCGACAACCTAGGCGGCCGCAGTTTCACACTCACACCGCAACCCGCCACGCCGCCCAAGGCCGCCTTGGAGAAGAACGAAAACGGGCTCCTCAAACAAGGCATCGGCATGCTCAGCTTCAACTCGGAAGGCACAATGTGCGCAAGCAGAGACGATAGCACCCCCTGCACAGTCTGGATCTGGGACTTGCGCAGTCTCCGGCCCCGCTCCATCCTCATCCTGTATGCGCCCGTGAAGACGCTTCTCTGGCACCCTGGCGACCCCAACCGTCTCCTTATTCAGACCGCGCACGACGAGCCCGTCGTCTACCTGTACACCGCCTCGCAGCGCCCCCACCCCCCGACGTCGTCTTCATCGGCGAATTCGTCAGCGACAACGCAACATGCACCCTCCATCCTCTCGCTATCCCCTCACATTGCTCACCCCGCCGTCGCCACCCCAGCCCGCTGGACGGCATCCTGGCTCTGCGGCCCTACGGCCGGTAGCAAGACGCTTTGTTTCGCGCTCGCGCACACTCGGGCTTCTGTTGTCGTGTGGCCGGAGGGCAAAGACCGGGTTCTTCCGTTTGAGTCTGGAGATGATGAAGAAGAAGAAGAAGAGGAGGAGGAGGAGGAGGAGGAAGCCGAGGGGTCAGACGATAGTTTGTATGATATACTCACTGGGAAGACGCCGGTACCGGGTACGAGGGATAGCATGGAGGACGGCGGGTTGGGAGATAGTACGGGCACGATGCAAGGGCTGGACGACACGTTTAGATCACGGCGACAGTACGCACATGAAGACGGACATGGACATGGCGAGCACGAGTACTCTGAAGAAGGCGTGTTGGGAGATAGCGGTATGAGTGAAATGTTTTGACTGGCTCGCTTTCTTCACAAAAGAAATGTCTTTTTTTCTTCCCCAATACTCCCCCATTCTGCCTCTTCCTACTTCCAATCCACACATGTTACTTCTTACCCTCGTCCTCAAACCCCCACCGCCCCGTCTGGTCCAAGCCCAGCGGATTCGCCCCCGTCTGCTCCTTGCCTGCAATCTTCTCAGGCTTGCTGTAGCTGTCTACGTTCTTGCCGCCCAGCAGCTCCGAGCGCTCCTCGTCGTGACCCATCAGCGGCCCTAGAACGCCGCGCGTGGTGCCGCCTAGCCCTTCGCCTAGCGGGCCCGTAACGAATTTCTCGAGCGGCGCGCCAACGGGGCGCAGGGCCGTGTTGAGGACGTTGCCTTTGGAGTGTTAGGTCGGGGGTTGGACTGGGGAGATCAGGGAGGGGGGACAAGGACGTACCGACGGGATCTCCGATTGCGCTCAAGAGGCCGCCGGAGCCTTTGCTTTGTTCCTCCTCGTCCTCCTCTCCGTTTCGAGGCGAGGTGGGGATGTGGTCTTGGTGGGCTTGTTCTTCTTTCTTGTCTGGCGCCATTTTGATTTCTTGTGGATTGAGCTGGGCTTTGCGAGGTCCCTCCCCTTTGCTGCTTTCAAGTCGGCGCAAGGTGATGTGTTATGCGATTTCCTTCAAAGACTCTTATCGGTGTCTGATGTTCTTTCTGCGAGTTGGTTTATCAGGTATAGATCTGAAAAATGTCCGGTCTGTAGGTAGTACGAGGTGAAAAGGTAGGAGTGTATAACAAGGCACACTCACATGTCGATTTGATGACTTGATGTCTTCTCAGCTAGAGTTCAACTGGCCCATGGCGTGGTTATGTGTCACTGCGCAGATCAGGCTTTGGGGCGGGCTGTGACGTCACTGGTGGCTTCATGAATGTGGGAGCGTCGACGCGTTACAAGATTAGCGGGGTACGGGACGCGACAAAGGGACCCGCATCGTTACAGTCGTCATACAGGATCATCAGAGCCTTCTTCATACTATGGAATGTTTATTTTGATAATAGGGGAAATCTACCGTACAGTGTCTGAGCAAGTGTGCATTTGAAGCCTCCGAAAAGTTCAAGTTTTGGTCAAGCTGACACCAGTGACGACTCTCATCGTCTATCATATGTGATTCCCTCAAAGGCAAAGAAACAATTCCGTGATACACTGTTGCTAGGCCGTCAAAACAGGTGATAGAAGGAGTAGGTTAATACAATCCCGTCCGTGAATCTCCTTTTGCCGGATGAGATACAAGGGCAATGGAATAAGAACCGTTACATGGCCTGAGTCGTTGGTCAGTCTCATTCTAGCACTTACTCGAATAACTCACCTTTCGTCAAGCAACATGTTGAGCCAGATTACCCTGCGACAGTAGGACGGGCGCCTGCATTGATCTCTTCGCCGGTGTGGTGCGCATAGATGGCAACATCTATGACAGTGTTGTTCTTGTATCCCACCATGGGGAGCCGACCGACACGACGGAACCTGCAGGCGTGGAGAAATTGGCCCTGCCATCCGGTCTCTGTATGCTCCCCACTCTTGTGGTGGACATTGAGCAGGATGGTTTTGATAACCCTTGCTGGCCCAGTCTTGAGGTATTCGAAGTTGTTGACGTACTGATACCCACCGCGAGGGCGGTAGCTTGTGTCCGCCATCTCTAGAAGGCGATCCACAAGACATTTACCAATACCTTTGCTCGTATAGCCTGGGTGGACGAACAGCTCCATCTCAAAAGTATAGCGGAATGAGGATGCCTGGCTGCAGTAGTCATCCAGGCTGATGAAGCCTACAATCTTCTCTGTGACATAGCCGGGATTAACCCTAGACTCGTTGCTCTTTGAGATTGCGACCAAGTACGGGAGGCCTGCACTGGTGACCGTGTTGATACGCTGACGGATGTGATCTTCAGTGCGTTGGTCAAACTCGGTTGCGTAAATGGTGTGCTCGACGTAGTAGTTGTAGATCGCCTGTCAATATTGTTAGTTTGAAAACTTTACCTCATTGTCCATGTGTTTGTCAATTTCAGTAGTTATCATGTAAGTTGAGACTTACTCCAATGCCACCAACGTCTGCTGGTTGAACAGGGCGAATATACATGTTAGCCTGAGGGCGCAGGCGACGATCTTCCATGGCCTGCATTGGAAACGTCGAATTCGGGACTGGACGATTACGTTTGGCCAACAAGCGGCGTTCCCTGGCTTCCCTATGTTTTTTTATGGCTTCAAGCTTTTCTGAAGCTGAAGCCAACATCACAGGGGTGGTAGGATGCTCTGCATCAGTAGGGTCGATCTTTGCCTCGGGCGCTGGTAGACTGTTCAGGTAACAGCTCTTATATTTGAGATGTTTATCCTGACCGTCCTCGTGGATCACTTCGGAATAGATCACATCTTCGTACATCTCCCACCAAGGTACATGGTCAGCAGGGTTCATATCATCTAGTGGCTTTGGGTCCGAAGCGAAGATTGTCTTCCAAGATTCTCTCAAGTTACTACCCTCAACCTTCGCCTCAAGCCAGTAACGAGGCGCCAGTTCCTTACAAGGTCCATCTTTGGGACTGAAATTGCTGAGTGCGTAGTATACGGGTCCGGTGCACTCCCGTGCGTGCCCATTCATCCATTGCTCTACATGTGTACCAAGGTGACGGTCTTGGTGTCCTCTCCGAGCGGACCATGATTCGGGGGCAGGTAGCCAATCGCCGTTCCAGTCTAGCAACTTCTTGACATCGTAGTCGGGGTCTCCATTGCTGTCAGACCAGTAGTTGACGCCGCCATCGCTATCACTTCTGCCAGGAATATACTTCATGTCCCTTTGTTTGGGCCAGGGCTTCCTCTTGTACGGCTGAGGGCCACGATTCCCACGCGGATTAGCAGTTTTCTGATGAGGATGCGAATGCCTGATTTTAGGTTCGTTCCAGCCGCCCCAGACGTTTTCAGGCGTAGCCATGTCTTGATTTTCAGCTGCATTCCAGCCGCCCCAGACGTTTTCAGAGGCAACCATGTCTTCGTTGCCATGCTCTACAGGCTCATGTGGTGTAGTTGCTGGTGAGGACGGCGTTGCCTTGCGCATGTTGTTTTGGTTCCTTGGGCTATGTCAGAAGGGCGGAGGTACAAAAAACGGCAGTCTGAACCTGCAATATCATGAATGACTTACTGAACTGACTCGGGCTTGGTAGCAGCTGTGGATTTGGACTTGTTCGAGGAAGAAGGAGAGCCATTGTGAGCAGCATTCTTGCGTCCTAGATCTATCTTCGCTTCATTGGCAGAGGGACGGTTGCGCAGGTGTGGTGGGATAGAGACCTTGGTGGAAGGGTGACGGCTGCGCAGGTGTGGAGGAACATAGACTTCCTTTGGTAGCGTAGTCATGTTTGCCTCTTTCTTTCCTCTCTTATTGTTGTGAGCACGTTTTTTCTGCGAATAGACTGGGGGGTTGGGTGCGTTTTTAGCCTCGTCTTGACTGAGCAACGAAGTTTGGGCAAGTGCAGGTGGGCTGGCGTGGTGAGGGAATGGCAGAGTAGCTGGCTGCGTACGTTGTTTGCATCGGGAGTGGCCAGGCTTCGATGGTGACTCAGTTTGCTGCACTAGCGCGCTGTTTTGAGTCTGTTTTGCTATTCCATCCGCCTTCTTACTGGTTTCTTGATGCAGTGGCTTCTTAGCCGGTCGACGGAAGTGATGTTTGTGTGGCCTCTATTTTGTCGTCTCGGCTGTTAGCATACATGCGCAGGATCAATTGGAATGGGTGAGTGTAGGGCAGGTAGAGCGTAATGGGAAACTGGGATGAGGTGTTGTTGAGAGCGGTGAATGGTGGGGCTGCTAGAAAAGTCTATTGTGGCTCTCACTGCGGTTGGCGTGTGATTGTGAGAAGACAGTGAGACACGATGCGGTCATAAGGCTGGATTTGCTCACTGGGGCCTGCACCAAGTCTGCCTGTTGCTGCCAGGTCATATCTCCATCTTTCTGTTGCTTCGACATCTTGGTATGGGTACCGAGAGATTCAATCTGGTCGGTTCAGGCTTCGGCGGCTGCGGGAGTGAAGTGGAAAGATGCGAGTCCTCCATGGCTGTGTTCCTGACACCGACCTTCTTCGATTGTGCAGAAGGAACGGATATCAGGAGAGCTCTAGGTAAAGCAAGAGCAATCGATACGGAAAAAGCGGAGAGATGGGACGGTAGGTGATGCAGCCTCCTCTAGACCTGGACAGAGCTACCTAAAGCATACTGTGAATGCTTGTTCACCTCACTTCACTCTATTTTACTGTGCTCTCTTTCTGTAGGGTAGGCGCTTTCATTGGTGGGGTGCTTGGGTATAACGAGTCTTCACATGCTACCCAGTCGGTTTGTTTGTAGGAAAGAGCATACGGGCGAGCAGTACAGCTGTCGCCACTGTGAACACTCGCCATCATGTCTCAGTAAAGTAGATGAGGACTTCCACCTGCTAACTTGCTTGAGCC
Source organism: Bipolaris gigantea (assembly GCA_030558545.1). Classification (NCBI taxonomy): domain Eukaryota; kingdom Fungi; phylum Ascomycota; class Dothideomycetes; order Pleosporales; family Pleosporaceae; genus Bipolaris; species Bipolaris gigantea. The sequence continues at coordinate 15,316 of JALPSE010000126.1, read as the reverse complement.
ATCAACGCAGTGTCCATCATCCGATAAGGAAAGACGTCGGCTCTGAAGAAGCGTAGCGAGTTGGCGTTGGATGCAGGCGTCCGCAAACGGCCTAGCTCCAAGACGGCTCTGGGGAGCCCATCGTCCCTGTCTTGCTTCTGCCTAGTAGGACCATTTTCTCATATTTTGAGCAGCACAAGATGCTTTCGATATTACGGAAAGCTCGTTTAAAGGACAAGGAGATGCGTATCCTGATGCTGTGCGTGTCTGCAAAACAATTCTTGTGGCAAGGACTGACAGCACCAGCGGTCTGGATAATGCGGGAAAGACGACTATCGTGAAGAAGATCATGAATGAGGATGTCAACAGCGTCAGCCCGACGCTCGGTTTTATCATCAAGACAATTGAGTACGATGGGTACGTCGGACGAGCTGGAGGCACGAGTCCGGGCTAATGAACTAGTTACAAGTTAAACATATGTACTTTGACCTGCTTGCTCGCGCACGAGTGCATGCTGACAGAACAGGGGATGTCGGCGGGCAAAAGACGCTGCGGACATACTGGAAGAACTACTTTGAAAAGACAGACACACTCATATGGGTAGTCGATGCGACGGATAGTGAGCGGATCGACGATTGTAGGCAAGAATTGGCAGGGCTACTGCTCGAGGAGGTTTGTCTAGTCCAAGTACTCATGGCACGGCAAGACAGCATCTGACCAAAGAAGCGCCTCTCCGGAGCCAGCCTGCTGGTCTTCAAGAACAAAAGCGACGTCGCCGGGTCCATGAGCGAGGACGAGATTCGCGAGGTGCGTTGGGCTTGGGGCTGGGGAAACTGATTGGCAGGCCAACGGTACTAACTGCGCACAGGGTCTGCAGCTGGATGCCATCAAGACACACAAGTGGCACATCGTGGCATGCAGTGCCATGACAGGAATGAACCTGCGCGAGGGGCTGGAGTGGGTGGTCCAGGACGCCAAAGCCCGCCTGTTCCTGTATTGAGGCATCGTGGGTTGGAGCGCGTGCGAGGGTCGTATTACGCGTCAGGCACACAGGCACAGGCACAGGCACAGGCACAGGCACAGGCACAGGCACAAGGCACAGGCTGGATGCGGCATCGGACTCGGATGGGCAAGGGGGTAGCGCAGCGCAGCCCCAAGGGTAGATGCGGGTATTTAGTGCAGCGGTATTAGTCTGGACAAAGGTCCAACCGCCGCACGGTGGAGCGGGCGACGCAGCCTCGACGTTGATACATATGTACGTAGCATAAACAGACACGCCCCAAGGTCGTCTCGAGGACTTGCATCTGTCGCTGTCTTTTGTCTCGGTTCGTTTGACGGTGCGGCCTGGCCTCCGCCCCCCCTCCCCCCCCCACTCTCCTTCTCTTTCCCTCCCTTCAGCCCTGCGCATCCACCCTCTCAGCCAAGGATGAGGTAGCCGAGCCAAAGTAATTTAACGACCGTTCTACTAGTCTCAGGTCCGTCTTCGTACGTCTGGGATCCCACCCACTGCCGAGCAGCCTCAACCCTTGCATCCACCTGCGGATCGCTACCGCCCACCATGTCGTCGGACGATAGAGACGTAGACCCATCCGAGTTTGTAGAGCGGATCCGGCGCTTGGGCGACCAGCGAGATCAAGGGGACGCCGAGCGCGTCAAGAAATTAGAAGAGGAGCTCATCCAGGGCCGCAGCGAGAGACTAGCGCGACGAGCAGGTTTGTTTTTTTCTATTCCGTGGTGACTGCACTTGGCGGGGGTTGGCAGCTGCTGATGCCTTTGTCAAACAGAACGAGCCCGCTCGATTTCCCCCGACAAGCCATACACTCCCCAGTCGCCCCGTTCCATCGTTGGGACTCCCCAGGCCATACAGGAGAAGGCTGCCACGACACCCACTCCCACGATGAGCCCGCCAACACGCGATGCCGCCCGCGACGATTCGCTGCACCAGCTCACCAGCTCCCCGCCCCCGCGGCCCTCGTCAACATCGACAACAATGACCCTCGAAGACATGGAGCCCAAAAAGCCCGCCACCAACGCTGCCGCTCTGGGCAGGTCAGGCACCTTGTCATGGAAGCAGCGCCCACAGTCGGGGAGCATACGGCGCCCGCTCTCAGTGGCATCGCGGTCCCCTGAGCGCCCGTCTTCCAGCAACACTCCCGAACCCTTCGAGCCCGAGCCTGAGCCTGGCATGTCAAGACACTCCATTGCTGCCTCGCTAGGCGCAAATGATCCCGCTTTCTTTCGTCAAATGGCTGATATTGGAAGGGGATCGGCAGCCTTCTGGAAGAACCAAGATGATACTGCTTCAGAAACCGGGTCAGTGTCGGGTCGGAGGCAGTTGGTGGGCATGTCGCGCAACTCGACCGCGGAGCAAGACATTGCCAGCCCGCCAGCAGAGAGCCCCCACCCGAGCTCACCGGGGTCACGAGGTGGTTCCGCCCGCGGTAGCATCGTAATGAGTAATCGTTTTTCCACTAGCACATCGATTTCGGGCGGCGATTCGGATTCGGTAGTAAAAGGCAAAACGCCCCTGCCTGTATTGGATTCGCAAAAGTTCGCTCCACCCTCGGAGCAGGGCTCTTCAATCGATGGAGGAGACACTGAGCGTGCAGCCCGCGCGCTCGCCATGTCACCTACCCAAGGGAGAATCTCGCCAGAGCGTGAGCGCTCGACATCACCAACAAAAGGCATGGGCGGCTTTGTGCAGAGTGCCATGCTCAAACGTAGTGATAGCGTGAGCAAGCGTTGGAGCACACAAACACCCCCCGGCTTGAGCAGGCAAAACTCTACCCTGAGTAATCGTGGAAGTGTCTATGGCTCACTCTCGGGCATTGACCGACCAATTTTGTCTAGGGACAACTCCATAGAGCCAACCCGCCCTACATCGAGTCGCAGCAATGCAACCATCACCGGCGCAGACAAGGACAGCGCGCCCAAGGACGAGTTTGTTAAACCACCATTACCCCGTCACAGCAGAGCCAAATCAGTTGCATCAACCTTCAGCGCAAATTTCAGCGACAAGGATGCCTCGCAGGATGAAACCTCCCCCGCGAGCCCCTCGAAGCGATGGAGTCCCACAAAATCAAGTTGGTTGGAGAGTGCGCTGAGTAGACCAGAATCTCCAAAGTTAAAGCAAGCCCCTCCCGCCCAGCCTGCATGGATGGCTGAGATCAACCGCATCAAACAACAGCGTAGTAGTGTTGACCTGAGCAAAGGCAGTCCTTTCGCTGAATCTTCAGCTTCTGGCCGGACATCACCAATCAAGGACATAGTACAACTTAAACCCGTGGGTCTGCGTCGGTCTGAGTCTCCCAAGAAAGAAGATTCAAGTGTATCCAATAAAATGGAAACACTAAAAGAGCAATCTCCGAGCCCTGCGTCAGCGGCAGGACGGAAGCCTCTTTTTGCCAAAAAGGAAGAGCAAATCCCCCCAGAAGAAGCAAAGACTTTGGAAGAGCCCACACCCTCAAAAGACTCAAAAGAGGCCCCGGAAAAAAGTCTTGATGATGCACCCGCATCGGTTGTCTCATTGGCGACCGAAGAACCTGCTACAATGGATGCCAAGCCCGTCGCTTCAAGGTTCGCTGCAGATACTGGCCGCAGTGTTTCACCTACAAAAACAGATACGACGTCAAAGACGGATTTCCGTGCGGGGCTCAAGTCACGCCAGCCTGCATCTGATAGCTCGAAGAGGGACGAAGTCAACGAATTCCAAAATGTCTTTGGTAGGTTAAGAAAAGCAGAGACAAAGAATTACGTTGCCCCAGATATCCTCAAAGAAAACATCACAAGAGGCAAAGATGCTCTGAACATAACCGGAGGCCCTAAGCCTTCGGTCCGAAAAGACGAATTCAGGGAGAGCCTAATCAAGAGGAAATCATACATCTTTGATAAAGCTCAAGAAGACGGATCTGTGCTGAAGAAGTCGGAGAGCTCAAGACCTTCTGCTCCTGTTCCAGAGGCTATCGCCAAGCAGAAGGGATTGCAACGCAGAGATAGTGAAGCCAGAGCTCCGGCACCACCTAAAGAGAAGGAGCCTATGCCGGAAGCTCTTGCTAGAAGGAAGAGTCTTGGAGTCGTTCGGCCTATGCCAGATAACATGTCTGCTCAGTCTGCGCAGTCTGCGCAACCTGCGCCTTTGGTTGCTAAGAAAGAGCCGGCCATGTCTGGCAAGCTTGCGAGTCGTTTTAATCCTGCGTTGGCCGGTATGCTCGCTCGAGGCCCGCCTTCCCAAGCGACCGACAAATCTACATCAAGTGCTGAGGTAGATGGGTCAACTGACAGGCCGACGCAAGAGAGAAATACCGGACCTGCACCAGAACTGCAGCATATGACCAAAAGTCGCGCCCGTGGACCTAGGCGAAGGGCACCGGCCTCAAAAAAGGCGGTTGTTGAGTCGGAACAGGCTCAAGAGGAAGTGCCTACTACTATTACCGCTGCTGCTGCTGCTGCTCTGCCTTTGGTGAATTCCGAGCCTGTCCTCTCTAGCTCTGAGCCTCCCAAGACTAACGGAAAACCAGAGCAGCGACCAGTAGCGAGGACGCCTGCCAGGCAGTCAGCGACCGAAAAGCCTGTTCCACCAGCCAAATCACCACGGGTATCTTCTGGAAACTTTGGAAAATCCCCTACCCCTGAGCTCCCGAAGAAGCCAGAGATAATTTCTGGGTCTCAAACGACGCCTAAAGCCTCGCCTAGGCCAGAATCTATCACGTCGTCCAAGCCTTCATCACCAGTCATTCCAAAGAAACCTGCATCTTTGGAAGCGGAGAGGCGGGTGTCTGGGTCGCAAAACACCCCTACACAAAAGTCGCCATTACCAGCACAGGTTGAATCACCGACGTTGGGGTCATCCTTTCCATCTCCTCATTTCCGATTTTCACGACCGTTGCCCACACCGCCCCCCAAGTCAACAACTGAGAGTCCAAAGTCGACACCACTCAAGAAGATTTCAACCCCCAATGTCGAGATTTCATACGCTGAGGATGATTCATCGCCTGGGAGAACAACGTTTTCATCAGTCAAGAGTGCTAGCGCTTTGTGGGGCAGATCGTCTGCATCTTCATCACCAGTGCCAACAGGGGCTAAGTCACCAATCAAACTTCCTACACAAGCAGATGAACAAGCTGCGATGAAGGATGCTGGTCTAGTCCGCTCTGAGGTGAATTCGAAGGCTCTACCCGGCCTCCCTCAAGCTGACCCTCAATCTCCTGGTGAAGCAAAGGCACTACCTCCAAAGGCCAAACCTGTGGGGCTAGGCTTCAGCCTGGGAAGCTTAGGTGGACTGGTCGCATCTCAGTCACGAGAATCCCTCTCTCAGCTACCCAAGAGCACACCAATGTCACCACCAGGAAGTGCAAATAGGCCATTCGCTGAGCCTTCTGTTACGTCGCCAACCCCAAAAAAGAGTGATGGCATGTTTGCAGACTTCTTTAACGAACCCCCGGTAACAGAAGGCCAGCTACCAGAGCACATCGACACAATGCATATTCTCAAGTCGCCGCCATTTGACTTGGGCCCCACAGGAAAGATCCGCACTGTACGCAAGCAGATAGACGAAGTCACGAGCGATGGAAAGCTTTTGCCTATTCCCGTGCAGGAGGAGCATATCTTGTTCCAAGAGTCAATGTATTTGTGTACACATGTCTACGAAGATTTCAAGGGAACCAGAAATACCAACGTCTACCTATGGGCGGGCAATGGTGTGCCAGAGCCTACAATCGAAGATGTGCAGATACTTGCGAAGAGCCACGCACGTCAGAGTCAAGGACAGCTGTTGGTCATTCGGCAAGGACAAGAAACCCCAAACTTTTTCGAAGCTCTAGGCGGCATTGTCATCACCAGGCGTGGTGCGAAACCCGGATCAAAAGAGTTTATGCTATGTGGTCGTCGTCATATTGGGCACCTGGCATTTGATGAAGTCGACTTCTCACTCAAGAGTCTCTGCTCGGCATTTCCTTACTTGACCTCCACCGCCGCAGGTAAGGTCTATCTGTGGAAGGGACGTGGATGCTCCGCTGAGGAGCTGTCTGGTGCACGTCTGATGGGTATGGACCTGGCACCTACTGGCGATTACAACGAAATCGACGAAGGAGCCGAACCCAATGATTTTCTTCACAAAACTTTTCCACCCTCGCCAGTCCCTTCGAAAGGCCCTGCCATCCCTCGCTCAGCAGACCACTGGCGCTACAAAGCCACGTGCGATAAATATCGGGCGCGTCTCTACAAGATCGAGCAAACCACCAGCCAACAGGCAGGCTGGGGCCAAGCACTCCAGGTGAGCAGCTCTTTTTTCGCGCCGCTGCTACGAAGACCATCTTGGAACGCTGCTGAACAAAGGCCACAGACGCCACTCACGCCCAAGTCACCTCAGGGCACTATCAAGACGGAGATTAAAGAAATCATGCCTTTCTCGCAGAGAGACCTGGAGCCGGAAAACATCTATGTACTCGATGCCTTCTTTGAGATGTACATGTAAGTCATCCTGTCCTCGCCTGTCAGCCGTGAGACGGATACCATATAGGCAGATGGATGTTAACATGTAGCAGTATTGTTGGCCCCTTGTCCCGCACTCAAGCGCCCGCATTCTCCACTGCTCTCATGTTTGCGCAAGCGTATGGTATGCTCGCCGTCTCAGAAGAAGACCGCCCATTTATGCCCGTCACGACGGTTATACTAGAAGGTGTTCCTCGAGATATGAAGGTTCTGTTCCGCCACTGGGACGACAAACTTATTCCTGCAGCGGGGCTCATGAGCGGAAAGCTCGGGAGAGGGAAGAGTTTGAGGATCGTCGGTTTGGAGAAGGCTATTGAGGGTACGCGGCGGTAAAATGGGGTTTGGCGAAATATAGATGGAGGCTTGCGTTATTCACGGTGGCGTTTCTCTTCACTAGGCTGTTGGCAAATAGCCGGCATAGTCGGAGTTTTCGGTTGTTTATGCATATTCATTATGCTTACATATATCAGGCGATATTTGCCCAAGGCTTGCACGGCGGCTTCACGGCGTCGTTGCGGATTGGCCTATTAGATCGATGTCATCAGCTACGTCGTAGCCGCGGGACTTTTCAATGCATTTGCTTCAGAATCATCACAGGCTGGAGGCAAGACGTATGGTGAATCCGTACTGGCGACGATTGAAAAGGTGGCGCGGAGCCTAGAAGAAACGCATCGGCCCCTTGAGGAGCCCAGGCACAAGCGGCAAACAGACTCGAGTAGAAGGTCGGAAATTAGCCACATTTGGAGAGTGGGGAAGTTCTAGTTTCACGCGAGCCAACCGATTTACACCCATGTCGACCATCCTACGGCTGTGTCTACCCGAACTCGGTCACTGAAACCGATTGCCCCGCCGGCATTAGGAAGCAGAGGTCCGTACTCGGGTTCTGTTACAGCTGTCACTGATGATGCTGGTCTGCTTAGGGCGTTGGGTGCCGAGCGCGGTTCATGTAGTACTATATTCTGGAAGCGGCATAGCTTGCGGCGCATCAATACTTCGTACCCACACGAGCGGCAAAGGTTATTCGACCACGCGGTAACAAGTTATTTAACTACGCAGTAAGCAGAGGTCGGTATTAGTAAGCTTAGCTAATATACTAGCTATATTAATTGTATCTTTTACTAACATAGGCGTACTAGATAAATTATAAGATAGTAGAGAGGGCTAAGATATTAGTATAAGGCCTATAATAATTAGTTACTAAAAAAAATTAAATCTTAGAATTAGCTATATAGATGAGATTTTCAGTATTTCTATATAGCTTAGATATTAGCTCTATTGATATCTCTATTAGTATCTCTATCAGTATCTCTATTAGTATTCTTATTAGAATTAACCCCCTCCTAAACTAACGTATTAGTATCGTACTCTGACTTAATTATTGTAACGGCGCAGGCAAGACTATTCGGATTAGTATCGGTCGTAGTGTCACTTAGAGGCATATAGGAGTGCGTATAGATATTAAATAGCCTTAATTTAAAATAGATATCTATAGGCCTTATATAAAAGAATATTAGAAAACTATAGAACTATCTATTATAGAGAGTAGGTTTATATAGTTAGTTTTCTACTTACTTAGATTAGACTCTAGTTTAGATCTTATTTAGATCTAATTAGTAAGAGACGCTAGACTATTATACTACCCCCTTTCTCTTTTTATATCTTATTCTAAGATATTTAGTAGTAGATCTTAATATCTATTTACTTATTTTTATTACTATAAGATTAGATCTAGGCTGGCAAATGGGTTGGGTTGGGTTGGATTAGGTCATGATTATTTAAGACCCAACCCAACCTAACCCAACCTAAGTCTTAGCGCCAAGAGGATAGGTTGGATTAGGTTAGGTTGCTAAGAAGGTAGGTTAGGTTAGGTTAGGTTACTAAGAAGGTAGGTTAGGTTAGGTTAGGTTAGCTAATAGATAGATTAGGTTAGGGTTACACTTATTATCTTTCTTATAAATTTCTATTATTATTTATTCGCTTACTTTCTTTATATAAATATCTTATTTAGTATAATACTATGTAATTATAATACATCTCTTATATCGTAATAGAGTTTTAATATAGTAATATAACTATAATAAAGACCTATTATAATACTAATAATCGCTATCTCTATCTTATAAACCTACTATTTACTAATATTATAAGAGGCTTACAGAAATACTCGTATCCTAACTAAATATAAGTATTAAAACTTGATTCTTAAAAGAAGGATTTAGAATATTATTATAGATATTTATTATAGACTTAATTTAATCCTACTAAGAAAACTATTTAAAGCTTTTAAATAGCTTAAGACTTAGCCTTAGCACTAGTATTCTAGTTAGCTCTCTCTTAAGAAACATCTTTCTAGCTAATTTTATTCTAAACTTCTTATTTAAAGCTAATCTCCTTCTCTTAATTCTTATTACTACTAATTAGAGTACTTATAGAACTCTCTTAACCTTACTTAGTACTATAGCTAGATATAGAATCGTTCTTATCTTAAGTAAGATTAATACTCTTCTCTTAAACTTACTCTTAGTTTTATTATTAACTCTTTTACTACTAAGTCTCTTTCTATAATTATTATTATAGTTATAGCTATAGCAGCTCTCTTCTTTTTAGCGTTCTTTTTAGCTCTATATCCTCTAGAGTGTTTTAGGTATAGATTTTATCACCTCTTAATAAAGTCTAGCTAGTATAGCCTAGTAAGAACTTATCTATATAGCGTAAGGCTAGCTAAAAGTCTTTCTATTAAATAGTAATACGCCTTATATAAATAGTGTTAATATTATAATCTATAATTATTAGTATATTCTATAAATAAGAGTTTTAAAAACTATACCTTTAAAATATCTAACTAGAAAAGTCTTATAAGTCTCTTATAGAGCCTTAAGTGTAGAGCGTTACTACTATATATTAGGTATCTGTCTTTTAGATATTTCTCTAACTACTCTTACTAATAGAAGTTTAGGTAAGAGTAGCTTAAAGCCTCTCTAATATCATTAAATGTCTCTAACAGCTATAGCTATTTCTATTAGCGATTAAACTATAATAAAGAACTATAATAACTTACTGCCCGGCTTAAAACGACCTCTTTAAGCTTAACCTTAACCACTTATAGACTTGCCGCTAGTGGACTTGCCGCCAGTGGACTTACCGCTAATAGACTTATAGGGGGTCTTAGTAGCCACGCCTTTATAGGGGGCCTTCTGAGGTTACTTATAAGCAGAATTACTAATAGTCTATTTAGAGGGCTTCTAGGTATAGGCTATTATAAATATAAAAAATCATTTTATATAGCTACTACTACTACTATTATTATTATAGTAGTAGTGGTATTAGATTTGAATAATAAAGAAATTGTTATTTTAGATAACTTTAGTAAAGTTAATAAATATTAGAGCTAAATTAGGGTCTATTTAGGGTCTAGTAAGAGTATAGTAAGCGTATATATTTCTTTACTACGTATAGCAGCGAAACTGTAATAAAAATCTATAATAATCTATTATAATAGAGAACTCAATACGCTATTTTATAATTAGAAAGAATTAATTTAATATAAGTAATATTAGAGAAGTTATAGTTATTATAATATTATCATATTACTTTCTTAGCGTTAAGTACTAAGACCGCTCTTGCTTAAATATATAGACTATATCTAAGTAATTATATTATTTTAAGTAGACTATTTTTAATCTTTAGTTACTACTACTACTATTAATACTAACTATAATTCTAAGAAATTATTATATACCTTTATTATAGCTAACTATATAGACTACGTAAAATAAGTAAGAGAAAAGTTATACTTCTAAGGGCCTTACTCTAGATAGAGAAATTAAGGTGCTCTAAGACTTTACGCGTAATATATAGGAAGATATAACTAAAGTAATTATATTAGTTCTTTATTATAGTAAAACCTAATAAGAGTAGAGTTTTAAAGATAAGTAAGATAAAATTAATAATATTCTTTTATAGTATAGTTTAGAAGAAGCTAAGTAAGAATAGCTTACTAATCTTAAGATGCCTTATAAGAGCTAGTTAAGTAATACTAGCTAAGCGGTTACTTAAAGAGATTATATAGCTTTACTAAGCTAAGAGCGTAAAGCTATTAAGTCTATATAAGCTATAGACTAAGGCGCTAAAAGCTATCTTCTTAAAAAATTTAAGAGCTTAGATGCCTGTAAGAATCTCCCTAATAAGATAAAGGAGGAGGTAATATAGATATAAGAAGAGCTACTTACTACTAGACACTTTAAGAAGAAAAGAAGTAGTAAGTTACTATCGTTATTTATTATAGCTTATTACTAATATACGTTAGCTAAATAGATTAAGAGAGCCTTAGCGCGCGTATATAATAAGTAGTTACAGATTTAGAATAAGATTAATAAGTAGTAATACTACTACTTAGTTAAGTAAGCTAAGATATTTAGTAAGTCTTTATTATTAATAGTAATACTATTATTATTATTTTTATTATTATCTTATACTATCGCCTAAGTCTTTAATAGTAGTAGTATTTATAAAAAACTTCTGCATAAATAGTTTTATAGTAGGCATACTAAGCTTAAGACTAATAGCTTTGAGTTAAAAAAAGCTAAGAAAGAATAGCAGAAGTTCGATAATAACCTTACCCTATAAGAGAGGGCTATTATTATAGATAAGAACTAGTAGTAAGTTTTATTATATACCTTTATTATAGACTTAGACTAATTATTATAAGCTAATAAGTAAAAGACTAGTCCCTACTACTAATTAGAGTTTACTCGTTAATATACATAATTCTTATATCTCTAGATATAATAGTAATAAGTATAAGAAGGCTATTAATAATAATAATCTACCTAATAAACTTAATAATAAAGAAGATAATTATCTAGATAGTTTTTTTATAGACTCTAAGAATAAGAACGTTTAAAAAGGTAATAGTCTTAATAAAGATAAGACTAACTCTAAGAGTGTTTTAGATAGTAAGCTTAGAGATAAGATAGACTTTAAGAGCTTTTCTAATAAGGAGCGCTAGCTAAGTAACATATAAGTAGTCTATATAGATATTTAGAGGCGGCTTACGTTTATTATAGCTAATAATTATATCTAAATATAATTAGCTTAAATCTGCTTTTTAAGTAATAACGTATAACGTATTTCGGACGTGCTTATATCTAAGGGAATCTAAGATCATTAACTAACGAGATATAAAAACTTATATAGTAATATTTACTTTTTATATTAGTATATTAGCGTAACTAGAATAAGGTAATTTAGTAAAGCTATTACATATAGGTTAGAGTTATAAGAAAGCTATCTAAACTTATTAATCTTATCTAGTAACTTATTCTTCTAAGTCTGCTACTTATTTTTAGTTTCTATCTTTATCTTTAACTATTACTATATCTAAGCAGTCTTCTAATCTTCTAGACTTTCTCTAGCCACTTAAAATTAATATACTCTACCTTCTAAAAGGTAGTAAGAAGATAATATATATGCTATTTAAATATCTCTAAATAGAAACAGTATATATTAATAATAATAATATAATAATATTAAAGTAGAAGGAGTAGTAGAGAAATATAGAATAAGTAAAAAATCCTTATAGTAAGGCTCTACTATAGAGCTTCTCTACTTATACTAGCTCAATTTAGTCTTAATTTAGAGAAGCTGTAGTAACTACTAACAGCTATCTATTAGTATATTATCTAAACTATAGCCTACTACTATAATACCTAATACTAAAAGATATAGGTATAACTTATCTTATAAATTATCTAAAATCTTAGTTATATTAGCTTACTATATCGCCTATCTACGACTACTCTTCTTATTCTACTCTACTTTCTTAACTCTCTATTAGAAATTTATCTAGATTTATTCTACTATACTCTATAGGCTTATTTAAGAAGGAGCTTATTAGATTAGTTATTAATCATAACTAGTCTTTCTAGATAGTTAAGCGTCTATTATTTTAATACTTTATCTAATTTCTCTAACTAGATACTATAATAACTACCTATTATAAATTTTAGAAGATATTCTACTAGTAATTTAAGATAGCTATAGAAGGACTGCTCTAGAATCTAAGGTAGAAAACTAAAATATTACTTACACTAGACGCATAGTCTGTAAATAAGTATTTTAGCTTTCTAGCAATTAAGGGCTATTATATTAACGATAGCTAGGAGCTCTAAAAGAGACTATTAGACTTTATACCTATCTATAGGAGTTATACTAGATTATCTATAGCTATAGAGATATTCTAAGTTCTTTTAAATACGTTAATATAAAAGCGTCTTCTAGCAATAACCTATAATAACGCTAGTAATAATAGTACTGTTATTTAAAATCTCTATTTAAAATTGTAAGAGGAGAAAATTCATTAGAGTCTAAGTAAAAATACAATTCTTTACTTAGCTTATATTATTAATCTTATTATCTAGAACATTATTTAATATCTTAAACTAGCACTCTCTATAGAAGATAAGAAAATTAAGAGCTTAGAGAGGCGGCATCTAATTAAAATTATAGTATAAATATTAGTTCTAAACTCTCTTTATAAGGTACTTAGAAGATTATGATAGCTTTTTATTATAGACTAATTATATACTAGCTATAGACTACATATATTATAATTAACTTATTACCTTAGCGCTTTAAGCAATTTCTTACTACTTAGTAATATATCCTACTAAAGAAATGACTGTTGGATATTCGCGATATAAGAATAAGATAGAACTTAACTTATAATATATATAACTGCGCGATTAAACTTAGGATATGTATCAATAAGTAGCTTAAATAAGAAATTGCTCTAAAAATAACTCTATATCTAGATAGTTTTAGTAGTAGTGAGATTAATTCTTGCGATCTTAGAAAACTATAATTAGGGGTAATAAAATAGCACTATCTTAAAATAGTAACTAAGATACTAAGCTATTTTAAGACTGCTACTAACTCTCTTAGTAAGAGTAAATTCTAGATTTCCTATATTTAGCTTATATATAACTAACTATCTAACTTTCTAGATTAAATAAATAAAATCTTAGATAAAGATAGTAAGAGTTAGAATAATACTAAGTAGCTAAGAGTTATTGAAGTAGTAGCTAAAAAACGTTAGTAAAAACTAAGTAAACACTACTCTAAAATAGAAAAGGAGCGTAGCTTTATGTTTAATTATGTAATAATACTAGATCTAACTTAGAAACTAACTATATATAACGTATATTATATTATAGTTTTTTATTATAAATACGTATTAATAAGACGCTAGAATAATACGTAGGAGCGTAAGGATAAGCATATCTACTACTAGTAATTTTTAGACTATCTAAACTGCTATAATAGCGCAAAGGAATAATTCTCCTCTCTAGTACTTAGTATCTAATAGTATTAAAGTAATAACTACTTTTAAAGGCTATCTTCTATTTAAACTCTATTAGCTAGCTTCTTAAATTTAAGCTAGAATTCCTTTACGTAAGACACTAATAAGGATAAAAGTATTACTTATTAAGAAGAAGAGGCTTATCTTACTATACCTTACGTAAGAATAACTAACGATTTTAACTTTCTTTAGTAATAGAAAGTAAATTAAAGCACCTATCTATAGCTTACTTAGGTAGTAAATATTAAGGGGCGAAGAGGCCTTCGAACGAGTATGCATTGACCTATATTATAGAAGAAGAAAGATAAGAAGAGTGAAGTTGTCGTACGACACTTCTCTCTTTATACCTATACTCTTTTAACTTTTGTACAGATAGAGTTCTAGCTAAGTCGTGTAGTGTAGGCGTACAATGCGATCACGTGCGTTTATCTTGTCTCGGCGTGGCTTATTACGCACGTGATTGTATCACGTGCGTTCACTCTGTTTGGGCGCAGCCCCTTACAGTAAAGGATATCTTAGCAGTACTAATTACTTAGGTAGAAGTTAAGTAGGTATTTAATACTACTAAAGACGTTATTAGTGATAGGCAATATTATCTTACTACTTAAACTATTTAGCAGATTCTTCTACTTAAGCACTTAATTACTTATAAGTAAGCTAAGCTAACTAGTAATAATAATACTAATAATAATTAGCTACTAGCTAATAAGGGCTGTAATCTTTTTAAGCTTATAGTAAACTTAGATAAGCTAGAGAGTATATATAATAAAGAGGAAGAGAAAGGCGTTAATATTATGAATATTAATAAGGCTATGAATAAAGTAGGTAAGGAACTAAGTTATTTAGAATAGAGGCGTACTTATTCTAAACGCTATTAAGATAAATAGCTACTATTATTGTCTTTATACTTATTACATTTATCTATTCTAGTTAACTCTAAATTAAATATATATAATACTACTATAATAAAGTACTATAATAAAGAATCGTAATATAATAATAAAATTCTCTTCTAATAATGTAATATAGAAGTAGTAATATACTACAGAGGGGTGACATGGAAAAAACGTGTTCGAAAAAGTTCTAGTTTTTAAACTAGAATGACTAGCCGAATATAAGAGCTATTCCTGAGCGGGCTAGCTCATTTTAAAGCCAAGAAGCTGAAGTTTAAAATGGATAGGCTTAGTGCCTGCTTAGTCAGCACGTTTGAGGTATAAAATAGCTCTAAAGTAGAGCTATAAAAAAACGCCAACTTCAAGTTAGATTTTCTCTTTAAGAGACGTATAAAAATACCTAGAAAAAAGATATAACTTAGCTATAGATATAAAGATCACGTGACTTGATCTTTATATATAGTTTATTAATTATTTAATAAGATAAAAAATTAAAGAGAAATAAGAGTAAGCTTAGGTAAGCAGGATTACTAATTAAGCTTACTAAGCCTAAACTATATATTCTTATCTTTCTCTCAAAGAATTTTGAATCTCT
>JALPSE010000125.1:18983-63758 GCA_030558545.1 Bipolaris gigantea | reverse complement strand
GCGCGCACAACACGAAAGCACGTGCTTTTGCTTTCGAACGTCCGCGGTCAGTTTCCTAGTTTGTCAAGGCGGTGAAGTAGCGCTAGCGTGTGGCGCTAAAAGTTGCTTGGTTTTCTGCCGCTTTGGGAACTTGTGGGATTGAAATTTTGGGTGAAGCTTGGACACTACTAGCGTTTTTTTGTTCCCTCGCGCCCAGGGATTGCAACTTCACTCTGGTTTTTTTTCGTGATACTACAACAACTTCTTTTCTGGTTTTTGTTCTTTTTTTTCTTATTTACGCGCAAAATACACGACAACCATGGGGAAAAGCAAGCTCAAGACTGCGCTTATTCACCAGCAGGGGCGCAATATTAAGCTTGAGAAGCAGCGCAAGCATGAGAAACAGGTGCACAAGCGGAAACAGGAGCGCGGCGGGGACGAGGCGCATGAGAATGACGAAGAGGGTGGAGCGCCGCTGGATGAGGTAGAGGTCAAGGCCAATGGCAAGACGAAGAAGGGAAAGAAGGACAAGAAGGAAGGCGAGTCGCCAAAGGCTGCGCCCGCTGTCAAGGAGGTCGAGTGGGAGACGGAGGGTAGCGAGGATGAGAGCGATGACGATGATGCGTCTGAGCGACCTGCGGTCGACCTTTCGCACCTTGATGACAGCGAGAGCGACATTAGCTCGGATGAGGAGGAGATGCAGGCTGAAGATGACAAAGAAGGCGAGGACGAGGATGAAGGGGAGGATGACGAGGATGACGAAGAAGACATTGCGCTTTCAGATCTCGACTCCATCGCCTCGGAAGACAAGGGCGACATCATCCCCCACCAACGACTCACAATCAACAACACCGCCGCCCTTACCGCTGCCCTGCACCGCATACAACTGCCCTACTCGAAGCTCGCCTTCTCAGAACACCAATCCGTAACCACGGATGAGCCCGTCGAGATTCCCGATGTCGAAGACGACCTCAACCGTGAGCTCGCATTCTACAAGCAATGCCTATCCTCTGTCAAAGAGGCACGGCAGAAGCTCAAGAAGGAGGGCGTGCCATTTTCACGACCCGCAGATTACTTTGCAGAGATGGTCAAGAGCGATGAGCACATGGGCAAGATCAAGCAAAAGTTGATTGATGCTGCAGCTGGCAAGAAGGCGGCTGCCGAGGCGCGCAAGCAGAGAGACTTGAAGAAGTTTGGCAAACAGGTCCAGGTCGCAAAGATGCAGGAGCGCGCAAAGGAGAAGCGGGATACCATGGATAAAATCAACACCCTCAAGCGAAGTACGGTTTCACATCCACTTGCAAAGATGTTTACACTAACGAATATGACAGAGCGACAAGGCGCAGGCATCACATCCACCAACGAGGAAGACCTCTTTGACGTCGCCGCCACAGCTGAGGACTCCAAGTCTGATCGTCGCGCCGGCCGCGGTGGCGCCGATAGCAAGGCGTTCAACGCCAAGCGCCAGAAGAAAGATGCCAAATACGGTTTCGGAGGCAAGAAGAGGCATTCTAAGAGCAACGATGCGCAGTCTAGCGCTGACGGTCGGGGTTTCTCTGTCCGCAAGATGAAGGGCAAGCCCAGCGGCGGTGGTGGCGCGAGCAAACGGCCAGGCAAGGCGAGGAGAGCGAAGATGCATTAGGGGACCGTCGAGAATGGGGATACATGCATGTATATGGGCGCTTTTGGCGTTAAGAGGTCTTGTTAAGAAAAGATGGAAAAGAACATATGTATTATGTTGAACTTTTCCTTTGGTAAGAAGAGGAAGAGAGGTCTTTTCTCCTCGTGCTATCTTATCACACACCAGTGCGAAGCAATGCAATGGTCATGAATTGAGCCACCTTTTTCGTAAGTACTGTCAGGACTTGTATATCCAAAGGCACTTGGCTTTTACGACCATATCATTATTCAGCATTTCTCTTCGTTGCCCATTCTCACCACTATCTTCCCCCTTGCCCTACCCGTTCTCAACCTCTGATACGCTTTCGGTACATCTTCAAACTCATACACCTCATCTATCACCGGCTTCACCTTTCCGCTCGCCACCAGCTTTCCCAGCGCAGTAAGGTCGTCAAAGTTTGTCAAAGCGAACCCAAACGAAAACGGACGCTGCCCACCACCCAGCCATGTCGGAACCAGAAACCGGAATGCGAGGTCGTAAAGGAAGGATAGACTGACCTGCGATCCAACCTGTACGTACTTTGCCCCTGGCTTCGTGAACCCAGGGGCCTTCCAGTACAGTTCTGATGGGCACCCAACATTATCAAGAATCATATCATACTGCTTGGACCCACTCGCAAGAACCGCAGCGACATCATTCTTCCGATAATCAATCACCTCGTCCGCACCCAGATCCTTGCAAAGCTGCACATTCGCACCTACAAGTCATTAGCAGAATTCCCGCCCACAGTCCCCCAATCCCCCACCACGCATACATACCCGAACAAGTAGCCGTAACATGACACCCCAACGCCTTGGCAATCTGCACCGCAAACGTGCCCGTGCCCCCAGACCCCCCATTCACCAGCACGCTATCCCCGCTCCTCACATTGCTCGCAAGACACTGATAAGTAACCAAGCCACAAACCCCCATCGCCGCCGCACTCTCCACCCCGACCCCTTCGGGCATCGGAATCGTACCCGCCCTCGACCCAACAACGTACTCGCCCAGCGTCCCGAACTGGCACTTGGGCTCCAGCTTGCCAAAGACCCACTGCCCGACTTTGACGCCGCAGTCGGGGCCGGTGGAGACGACGCAGCCCGCGAAATCGAGGCCGGGAGTCGCGGGCTTGCGGATCGCGAGCCGGCCCACGAGGGGGAGCTCGGCGAACTTGTAGTCGACTTGGTTCAGCGTTGCGGCGTGCACGCGGATTAGGGATTCGCCCGAGGATAAGGGGCGCTGGCATGTGGGGAGCGGGGCTGAGTCGTTGATTTGGATTGCCGAGTCGAGGGTTGTGGCGCAGGATGTCCATTGCCAGGCGCGCATTGTGGTGGGGATAGTGGTGGTGGCGGTGGATACGCCGGTGGTGGTGGTGGTTTGTGACATTGTGGATTCTTCTTTTTCTTTTTCTTTGGTTGGAGAGATGGGGGGGTAAATCAAGTTTCAGTTTTTACTTTCCGTGCATGAATGCACGATATCATATATATTCATGTTTCTTTCTGCTGGTCGTGAAGCCATACTTTTGGCGCTAGGTAATCGGGTCCCCACACGGCGAAGAGGGGAAGTTGGTCGTGGTGTGATGGTTTGACGGGCATTGACATGCATATATCGGTAGACGGGTTGAAGGGAGTTCCTAGACTTGAACCCTGAGGCATCATGGGGAAAAGAAAGGAAAAGGATAGCGTGATGGCGTTGGGGGTACGTTGAGGCGTTGTGCCATGTAGATTTGCCGACGCTAACCCCGGACTTCATGCATGTGCCGTACACGCTAGACGCGGCCACCAATACCGGGTATTTTCTTTCACGTGATAGATTTATTGTATTAAATAGGGGTTTGAGGCTCTCTGGTTTTGCAGTATGTTCATTTGCCTCGCTATTCGCGTTAAAGACACCAATTTGCGGTGGCTTAACCGCTGGCGTGAGGTACTTCGCGTTGTGCCTTGGCCAACCCCTTCACATCGACACCATATCATGTCTCCAAGCGGTCCTATTCTTTTTCTCCAAATTGCTTCCACTAGGTACCCTCATTGTCTTGGGCCTTCTTCTAACCATTGCTATCTGACACAACGTGGATGGGGATGCGGGAATCGATCATACACTAGCTCTTTGGTTTAAATGCCAGGGATTTGGTAGGCGCAGGCAGTACAGCATTTGTCGCGCGTCTCGATGCTGTCGTAAAGCATTTTGGATCGGCGGAATTGCCCTTTTTGAATGAGAGAGTCTCGTATCTGGACGTTCTGGTCGCGATCACAGTCGTTCAGCTGTAGTGTTCATATTTGGCAAGCAGATATAAAAACAAGCAACTTTTCAAGGATTGAGCAGACCACAGTTCCACCGCATGTTATTAAAGTGGCCAAGGTTTTCATAGACACGTTAACATTCTCCATGTAAAAGAAGGACAGTGTCACTCTACTAATACTATTTCGCCGCGAGAGCGGCCTTTTCGCTCTGTTGCATTTTGCGTGCAGCGGCATATATCTTACCCATTTGCTCGCAGTATTGCTCGACCTCGCTTTCTTCGTCCCCTAGGGATCCAGATTAGCGGGTAGTTGATTGGCTTGCGGATGACCTTACCAGCGTATTCACTTATGAGGTAAACAAACTCTGCAGTCTTCAGGGCTCCGAGATCAACCACTGAAACGCAGAAGATGTCTTGTGCAATTAGTCAGTTAAGTGCACTATGAGATGGGAAACTTCGAACGCTTACATCCTAGGACACCTTTATCATTTCATCGGCGGGATCCTTCCGCTTAGTCGATGACGTTCAGCCCCATCCATAGTACTCGGCAACCCTGCGAAGAAACTCTAGAATATTATTGAGCTTCTAGGCTCATATCTCGCGAAAACACTACGGATTGGGCTAGTCTGAGCCAATCGTGATCGACATTGATCGTCGTGACGGTGTAGTGAGTGCGGACATTACATTGCATTCAGCAAGCCACAACGTGCCTAAATTCTGAGCTGGAGCTCAGGCCCAGAGCTCTTACCCTTGAATGTCAATGGAAGACCGAATCATGGATTGTTTTGGCACCATTTTCGGATTGTCGATGACGGAATGACCGCGCTGTTGCTACGTGTGGATACTTGTCAGTCAGAACATCTTTGGACGCTATGCTTTGTATTTTAAAGTCTAGTATAAGCACGCCAATTCTACTGATATGACAAACCTGCATGGTCAAAGGTTTAGCGTAGACTATGGGCCACAGCGGTACAGAGCAGTTCACGCAACTACGGGCGGCAAGGCCGGCGGGCTGGACCAATCCAGACCACATGGTGTTGAAAGTGAACCCCTTTTTGGGTGGCAGCACTCGGCCATGCCTGTCTCGTTGCCTAAGAAGTAACGATAGGTATTGGATTCGGCTCATTTCTATCTGTTCCGCCCTAGCGCACGATCGCTTCGGTATAAGTACAGATCGCTTAAGTAAGTTCGTTCTGTTAGCGCTTTGCAGGGATGTGAAGTGTGAATTCGCTTGCACAAGGACGGAGCTGAGAATATGGCGTGTTATTACCCTGGTTCACATGACCTCGCGTACTCCGAGTGTCTCGGCTTGACCGATAGGAATCAGGAGACTTGAGAGGAAAAAGAGGGACAGCTGTAAAAGTCAGTGAATGTTCCACAATCTAGTCTCAAGCATTACTTCTGGAAGCGATTTCAGAGCTTTTGATCCAAGTATCCAATCGGATAGGGCTCAACAGATTTCCAACCAGATTGTTGATTAATCATATCCGATCCTCAATCCACACCAGACTCAATTAAATGTATGCTCCTCTTTTCTCTATCACGATAAGGTACTAGCTTGAAGGGATTGACAATCAGTCCTAGCATCCAAGAACCTCAGTATCATGAGCAAATTTGCCCCCCATAATCCAGAGTCTATAAAGAGGGCCGTGATACGCTGGGCCAAAGCAAGCAGCTCTAAAGTCAGCCGCATAGCCGATCTAGGCTACGGGTGGGAGGCCTGGGTACAAGCCGATCTAGGCTATTACCTGTCGGTAGAAGCAAACATGACCGAAGCAATTCTACAACGGGAAGAGTACCCATATGGCGACGACAGGCGTATAGACCTAGGTATCCATGGACCCGAAAACATTCCCTGGCACTGGATCGAAATCAAGACCCAAACGCCCAAACAGAAAAAGATAGACTTCTTGGAAAATCTATCGGACGATTGGAAAAGGCTTGATGATGTTGTAGTGGGCAAATATCACGCGCGGCTGTGGGCTGTGGGGTTCTGGAAGAATGATGGAGAAGATAAACCGGAAGGCTTCGCGAATTGGAATTTTGAGGTGGTGGATGGTATCAACGTCTTATACAGAACTTGGTACAACCCCAAGTTTTGGAAGCTTGAACCAGGGGGCTCAATTCAGTCAAGTCTTTTTCAGGTTATTTGAGAAAAGCGGCCATGGCGGAAGTGTTGGTACATGCGCCATTCAAGGGCGTATGCTGGAATGCCCAGAGGCGGGGTGGCTAACGTGGCTGTAAGTGGCACAGCTCGTCGGTCCGATTGCGGTATAGATCAGCGGACGCGTTGCTGTTCGGTGCTCCGATTCTCTCTGCATTTCCATCCGTCCCCACCCCTTCCACACTAAACTTATCTCATGCATGGAGCACCGAAGACCAAAGGATGCCCTGTCATGCGACCGCTGTCGCGCAAAGAAGCTCAAATGTTCTAAGGAATCACCCTTTTGCGCTGCCTGTGCCCACAGCGGTGCGCAATGCCACTACAGTGGCAAGATTCTCAGGTCGCCACTGACCAGGGTGTACCTTACCAGCGTAGAGAAACGGCTACACAGTCTGGAAGCGCTGGTCGCTCAGCTGGTACCGGGTGTCAATATCGAAGAGCTCCTTTCTTCTCCCAATGCAGCCATCCCAACCCCACAGGTTCTCCCGTCGCGGACACCAGATGCCGCGCTCAGCCCTCAGGGCAGCACTAAATCTAACTCAAATGAGCCTCCTCTCCCCGAAGCTGTGCCAAACGACGTTGACGGATTTAACTGGAAAGAAGAAGACCTCAATATAGACGGGCTAACCGATGGCATGGCCGCCCTTTCCGTGGAGCCTACAGGGGTAGGATACCTAGGTTAATTCACCCACACCGACAAAATCATATGGCGCTAAACTAATCCAGGCTCGACTTCTGGTGTCGTATTTCTGCGTTGCTTGCTTGATTGGGCTGGGTTCCTACATCAGACTGGAGCACCACCTCAGAAACATGCCGTGGAGCCGTCTTCGTCTTTCAGAAAAGTCCTGGCCTCGTCGCACGTCTCGCATTGTGCTCTCCTCAAGCAGCTTGCGGGTAGCCTGATTGACGCATACTTCCTCAATTACCATGTTGTGTATCCATTCGTTCATGAGGCAACATTTCGTGCGCAGTACTACGAGGTGGTTCCGCGGCCACCGAAAAAGTCGTGGGACATGCTATACTACGCTATTATAGCCCTTGGTGCGTGGACTGTGAATAATGACCAAGCCGGCCTCGAAGACTATCTGTACCGCCGAGCGCTCGCGGTTGGCCAGGATGAATCGGTGTTTGAAGCCGCCAGCCTGGCCTCCGTCCAAGCACTTGTATTGCTGAGCAATCTTAGCCAGAAACGTAACAGCCCAAACACAGGATGGAATCTGCTAGGCCTCGCAGTGCGCACGGCGCTGAGTCTAGCTCTTCACCGAGAGCTTCCGCATTGGAACATCAGCCTAATCGAACGCGAGTCGAGACGCAGAGTCTGGTGGGGCTTGTATGTGTTCGACAGCGGAGCCTCTACGACTTTCGGACGGGCAATCATGTTACCTGATCAAGACTCCATGAGCGTGCACCCTGCCCTCAACATAGATGACGAGGTAAGGTATCCCATAGGGTCAAAGACGAGTTACACGCAATTGACCAGAGCCAGGCGCTTACTCCTGAAACTACTCAGCTCCCCATCGAACTTGATACTCCAACAGTATATTCGGCACTTCGTGAACAGAGTAGCTTCCACATGCATACCAACCATATCACAAACAGATTGTTGGCTGAACCTAGTTTATCCGCTGAAGCAGCACTCGCATTCAATACTACCATGGAGTCATGGGCGCACATGGTACCCTTATACTTTCAGTTGTCACATCAGCCATACATGCCAGCCCGATGGTATCTCTTCGCAAGGTCGCGACTATGGTGGAGGTTCTGGAACCTCAAAATCATCATCTTTCGACAAATCCTGCTTCGTCGCGCAATTTCAGAGCGCAGCCAGATTCCTGATGAAGCAACGGAATCAGCCCAAGACGAGTGTAAGCGGCTTTGTTTGGATGCTGCGCATTCTACTGTCACTTCGATACACGAGTACACAATGGGCGAACCGAGTAGACTAGAAGGATGGTACGCAACGTAAGTATAGTGTATATTGATTACGTCGAGATTTGATAACTAATTGGTTGCTATAGATATTTCCTCTTCCATTCCGCCTTAGTAATCACACTCTGTATAATCAGCTTTCCAAGTGCCAAAGAAATGCCCACCTGGCTTGAAGATGTGCGATTAGCCAGGAAGACGTTCCGCGAACATCTCGTTACAGATTCACTCTCAGCAAGATGCGTCGCTATTCTCGATCAGGTTGTATCTGTTGATGATCTCAGTTCGGGTACGCTACAAAACCTTGAGCTGGATAAAGAAGCTTTGAGTACTTTTCCGTGGTCGATCGAGTCCAACGAGCTTTTCACCTCTTTCGACTGGGATTTGTCCACTACACAGTTCTAGAGTACCAGCCTCCTTTAGCCTTCAGTGTGCGCTTGGATCGAGTATTCTCGTTAATTCTCAATTATCACATCCGGTTTGATGAGCAGTGACCGTATCAACTCGCCGTTGGGAATGTCGTTCTCTTCAGCTCTGGCAATGGCTGCCGCTTTTGAGGATTCAATTCCAGCAGCAAGGTGACGCTGGGCTAAGCGATCACGAACGACTTCCATAGGTGCATCTACAAACCACCTATGCAATGTCAGTCAAGGTTTATGCTGTCAACGAAGAGCAGTTACGCGCCTCTCGTCGCAGATCTCTGCAATTTCATCCCACGGCTTCTGTTTCAATAGCGTGTAATTGCCCTCGACGATGATGAGGCGTGTGCGGGAAGAAATGCTGATCCCATTCTCGACTGGATCTTTGGCTGCATGATCAAAGGTTGGTGCAGTAATGCACAAGTCTTCTTCGCCATCTGTAGTAACAGGTGCAGTCTTGAGCGACTTCACGAGCTTGACCCATCCTTCTGCATCAAAAGTAAAGGGAGCACCGCGTCTCTTGAACGCTACATCTGCATCCGCAAAAGTCGACAAAACTTCGCGGGTATAGTGAAAACCGTCCTGATATCGTCAGAATCCCTGGCGCTTGCTGCAATTGCAACTTACCATTGGCACCATGGCAACGTCTTTGATGCCTCGCGCCGCTAACTCGATTAAGAGCGCATCGGATACTGTTGACTTGCCCGCTCCTGGTACCCCCGCAAGCGCAACAAGCATGCGTTGACTGGGGTTAGAGACTTGGCGGGCGAGCAGCTTTTCCGTACGCCTGACCAAGTCTAGGATAGCCGCAGGAAGCTTATCCACGCGAGTATCGTTCGTCATCTCCTGAGGCTGGAACGGGTCGATGGATGGCAAAGTGGAAAGATAGAAAAAAGCAACAAGATTGGATGAGACGTGACACTTGGAAAAGCTGGATCGAAATGATCGAAATATCAACGTCACGCGAACTGGTGCTCTGCAAATTGTGTTTCCTGTGGGGTTCGGAGCATAGTAGTCCGAGCGCAAGTCATTTTCGACCCCCAGTTTTGAAGTTTGAATTAGGTAATTCTCTCCATGCGGGGAAAATTCCAAACGGAGCTGCATTGCATTGCATGTCAGTGGAGCATATTTGGCGTTGCTGAATGGTCGGACCATTGTAGTCCGAAGTCGTGTGACTGGTGGTGTCTTGATGATATTCCAAGGTCTTTCGATGATGAGCATGTACATATATGGACGATCAGATGCTGTGATAATCCATGTGCTTTCCACCATAAACTTTTTCAAGCAAGTCAATTTACGCACCCTCGGTGGGCTTGCGAATATGTTGGACACAGGATATGCAGTCGGCTCTGGGGCTACCCAGAAGAAGAGCGTGTACAAGGAACTACGACAGAACCCATACCTCCTTGGCCTATCAGTTGTAAGACGACTTTTGCCTACATTCAACGTTTGACTAAAGATTTCAGTTTGCCTCACTCGGTGGTTTCCTCTTCGGCTATGATCAAGGAGTAATTTCTGGGGTCCTCACCATGGAGTCTTTTGCTGCTGCCTTTCCAAGAATTGCTCTTGACAGTTCATTCAAGGGCTGGTTCGTATCGACTCTGCTACTCGCTGCTTGGTTCGGTTCGCTCGTCAATGGGCCGGTGGCAGATCGCTTTGGGCGCAAAGGTTCAATCATCATAGCCGTCGTCATTTTCACCATTGGGTCTGCGCTTCAGGCGGGTGCTATCGATATTCCAATGGCCTTTGCTGGTATGCAATACTCCGTCTCCAAAATATCATGCATGAGAAGACTAATCAATATCCCGACAGGCCGGGCAATCGCCGGTTTCTCAGTCGGCATGCTTACCATGATCGTACCAATGTACATGAGCGAGGTCTCCACAGCAGGTATCCGAGGCACACTTGTTGTCTTGCAGCAACTCTCCATCACCCTCGGCATCCTCGTCTCCTACTGGCTCGAGTACGGGACTCAGTACATTGGCGGGACGCGGTGCGCGCCTGACATACCCTACACAGGCGGCACAGCCTCGAACCCCAGTTTCCATCCCATCAACGACGTGGGCCCGGAGGGATGCACCGGCCAGAGCGACGCCTCGTGGCGTGTCCCCTTTGCCATCCAGATATTTCCTGGTCTCGTGCTTGGAATCGGCATGTTGTTCTTCCCAGAGTCGCCGCGATACTACTGCAAGCGCGACAACGAAGACGCGGGTCTCGACGCACTCGCACGAGTGCGACGTGCCAGTCCTGACGACGAACGAGTACAGAAAGAGTATCTGGCCATTAAGGTAGAAGTCATGTTCGAAGAGACGTATGCTCGAGAAAAGTTCCCGGGCAAATCAGGGGTGTCGCTCTACCTGGCCGGATACTCAACCCTCTTCTCCACCTGGCCCTCCTTCAAGCGCACAGCCATCGGCTGCTGCGTCATGTTTTTTCAACAATTTATCGGTTGTAACGCCATCATCTACTACGCCCCGACGATCTTTGCCCAGTTGGGGTTGTCGGGAAAGACGACGGGTCTGTTGGCAACTGGTGTTTATGGAATCGGTAAACCTCACTGCCCTTGCCCCATCCCAAAACCCCCGTCAAAAAGCCTTCCAGCCAAAAGAAGAAGAAAATCTCCTCCTTTGCTAACACTTCAGCAGTAAACACACTCTCCACCCTCCCCGCCCTCTTCCTCATCGACAAACTCGGCCGGCGCCCCCTCCTCCTCTGCGGCGCAGCCGGAACCTGCCTCTCGCTGCTGATCGTCGGCGGCGTAATCGGAGGCTACGGCTCAGCTCTCTCTTCCCATCCCGCCGCAGGCTGGACCGGCATCGCCTTCATCTACATCTACGACGTCAACTTTTCCTACTCCTGGGCGCCCATCGGCTGGGTCCTCCCTTCTGAAATCTACAACATCGGGAACCGCTCAAAGGCCATGTCGCTAACGACGTCGGCGACGTGGATGTGCAATTTCATCATTGGCCTTGTCACCCCCGATATGCTGGATAGCATTGGGTTTGGGACGTATCTTTTCTTTGCCGGGTTTGCCCTCGTCGCCTTTGTGTTTACGTGGTTCTGTATCCCTGAGACGAGGGGTAAGAGTCTGGAGGAGATGGATGCCGTGTTTGGAGATAGCACGGCGCATGAGGAGAAGACGAGGTTGTTCCATATTGCGCAGAGTTTGGGTATTCATGAGGCGGCGGCGGCGGCGTTGGATGAGAAATCGGTCAAGGCGTTGCAGAAGGAGGATGTCGAGGCGTGAGGATATCCTTGTTTTGGAATACGCGCAATGGCTGTAAGGTAGTTAAATATATCTTAATAGTAATTACCGTAAGAAAAAAAATACAAGTATTGCTAACAAAACTCACCGTACAGCTTGCAAACAACACTGTATCAAAAAAAAAAGCTTACTCGCCTGCCTTTACCAACATTATTCACCATTAAAATATGCAAGAAAAGACTCAGGATCGAAAGTTTATATTCCAGGGTTGCTTCTCTCGCCTCCACAGGAGGGAGGAAGCATGTTCAATGCTACACAATACAAAGTGGGGAAAGTAAGTATACCACCACAAGTCAATAGCCCCCACGCGAACCAAGATAGACATCGAGACAAAAAAGAAAGAAAGATAAGCGAGTGCCGCAGACATATCCAAGAAAAATTGGAGAAGAGGAGAAGAAAAGGGTATTGGAGATGTGGTCATGTGACGAATAGTCTTGCAGTCCTAAGCCCACCTTGACCATACAGTCAACCAGAGGGAAGGGTTAGAGGACAAAAAAAGAAAATCAAAAGTAGAAAAATAAATGTCTGGGTAGCCCGTCCAGATAGAAAAACTCCTCAGCCCCCTAAGGAGAAAGACAAAAAAGGCGGAACCAGAATAGAGGTGCAGGAACGGGAAAGGGAGAGTGCATAGTAAAAAAAAACAAAAGACAGAGACGTACAAACCCAAACCAGAACCGCCAATTGGACTCCCAAATCATCCCACATGATGTGTCCCAGGTCTCGAAGACAACGCCAGTCAAGGAAGGAAAAAAGAAAATTCAGTCCTTCGGGTATACTAACAATGATGAATGACTTCGGACCAGCCTTGACTCCTTCAAAACGTTGCCCCTGCGCTTAATCTGCCATTGGCACTGGTACTGCGCGTCGTGCTAGCTTTACTAGCTGCACTTCCCGCTCTTTTCATGGACTTTTCCATTAATTCGTTCAGCAAGCGGTCGAGCTCGCCACTCAAGCTCTGCATTGTCTTCATCTCCTCGGCAAGGTAATCCTTCATGAGGGGATGGTCGGAGCCAACTGGCACGACGCCTGTAGTGTCATTGATGACAATGAGCATGTCTCGAATTTCGCTGCCGTCGTCGAGGTAGGCGCGCAGTGAAGCGTCAGACCAAGCGGGAAGTATTGTACTTTCTGATGAAGCAGGCGGAGAAGGCTCTGATTCATCAATAGGAATAGGAGCGGGCCGCAAAGAGGAAAGAATAGTGGAGTTGGACGTGGCATGTGTAGGCGAGGTATTCCCAGAGTTAGATCGTGGGGCATTAACACTCTCCTGGGTGGTTTTCGTGGGACTGTCATCGGGTGTTGGCGTTGATATTGGCGAGTTGGTTTCTTGACTTGAGCTGTCTGTGGATAGGCCCGGAGCATGGTGAGAGTCCATCTCTCTTTCTCTCTCTGCCCCGTTTTCCTTCTGAGCTGCTTGTACGTCGGCAACAGAGACATGTACCGGTGATTCCGAGAGACGCTCAGTTGATTCGGATTTCTCAGCTTCTCTGGTCTTACGTTCAGCGTCGGGGTCCGCAAAGGGATCGCTGCTCTCATCCGAATCGAAATCGTCCAACTGTACACGTTGCTTGGCCTTTGTGACCTTTTCGCGTTTCACTTCTCCGTCTGCTTGAGACTTCATCATACCGCTGAAGAGGCTCCTTGAGGCTGTAGAGTTCGAAGCCGAGACAGAAGGTGCGGTCTGCCCCTCAGCTCCCGGTTGTTCTTCATTCTCTTTTTCTGGTGGTACCAGACGCATGGATGAGGTGGCTTGCTGTGTACTTAGCTCATCTTCGTCATCCATGTCATCATCCACATCCATATCCGTAGGACTTTCCGTCTTCAAGATGCCCTTTGTCTTTATCGGTGAGTCGTCTCGGTGATTTGGGCGCTTATGCGCCTTGTTCTTGCTTGTCTGTCTCAAGGGTGCTGGTGCTGTCACTTGCTCGTTGGATGGCCGCTCTACAAGCTCGTCCGAGGGTTTCGACTGCGGCGAGCTGCGGTCCATCTCCTCTGCCTTGTCGACATCACTGTCAATGGAGTCCTGCGGGCCTTTGCCCTTCTTGTCCTTACGCTTGAACAGTCCACTGAGCATACCTGATTTCTTCTCCTTCTTCCTCTTATCATCTTTCACCTTGTCTGCAAAGCCATTCTTCTCCAAACTCTCCAGACTTGAACCGCGTTCTCGAGAGCCGTTACCTGATGGAGTCGAGTCATCGCGAAGTAGGTTAGGTGTGAGTGTAATCTTGCGTGTTTCGGTGTTGTCGTCCTTGAAGAAAGAGTCGGTGTTGCGGAGAGTACCATTACGTGATACTTTGGGATCCAGTGGGCGATCAAAGTTGTCTTCGCTTCCTCTTTGTCCGTCTTGTTTGTTAGAGTCATCACTTGAGCGTCGTGTATCGCCCTCTGCTTGACCATTCGCGTCCTTTCTTGTCCCGTTAACTTTGAGCGGCTGCACCTGCAGACTCTCATCCTGAGACTCATCACCGGTCTGTGCTGTGGCTTGCTGTTGTTGTTGCATCTCTTTGGGCTCGGGGCCTCCAAAAAGTTCACCCTCACCCTCGTCGGACGAGTAGTCATAGTCTGATGCTTCAACATAGGTCGGTGGTGCGAATTGTACCGTCTTTGCGTTCCTCCGCCGCATGGCCTTCTTGAGTGGATTTTTGGTCTTCTCGGCGGTATCGCCAAGCATCGTTGCAGAAAGGTCAATGTTTCTGTGCTTGTTGAGGCGTGCTAAACGTTCCGTGGGTGTTTCAATGTGCTCCGCGGGCAGATAGCCTTGACTCAGTCAGCGAGGAATGGCGCATCGGCTGTCGGCACTCACCGATACTGTTATCCTTGGAGACCCGTACCAGCCACCAGTAGCTGTTACTGTCATCAAGCAACACCATCGTATCACCTTTGGTTGCATTTGCTTGACCCTCGACGGTCGCAACAAATGTGTGTAGAGCATAGACGAATTCGAAGTCAATGTCCTCTATTTCTCGTAAGCATTCGCCTCCCCAACCTGAGTCGATAAATCTGGAGTCATCAGAAAAGAAAGCGTCATTGGATGCATCATCGTTGTTTTGGTCCAGGTCCTCGTCCCAGGAATCGGCATCACTGTCGGTAGTCCAAGAGCCGTCTTCATCGTCGGGGTACTGAAGCATAGGTGGAGGCGTTCCGTTCAGTGTGCGAGGTGGGCTGCGTGCACAATCTACGAACAGGTCGTCTGAGGTGCCGAGCAAGGACCGACTGATGGGCTTGAGCGCACTCATGACTTGTTCCTCATCGAGTTCAGAGATGAGTGATTCTTGCGAATCATCCCTCATCATTTTTATGCGGCGTTCCATTACCTTCAAATATTTGGCCCTCGGGCTCATACCCACCTCTGCTTCCATGTCGTCCTTGTTATCCGGGGCGGTAGTGGTCCTTGTCCAGGTATACTCACCACGATGATGCTCCACTGACGAATTCTCCGTGTACGAGGGTAAATGAAAAGGAATAGGGAGTGATGGAAATCGACATGCTGAAAAAAGAGAGCTGTCGGATGCTGGGGCCGTAAGTGACCCTGCGGCATCGGCGACAGAAATAGGAAAATGATTGGGTGTGTTCGTGGAAGGTGAGGAAGAAGCGACTGTTGAAGGCATCGGCGAAGACTGTGGGGTCAGAGACTCCTGTCTCGCAGGCCAGGTCGCGGGATTAAAAGATAAAAAATACCCACCATCGTCAATCGAAGGCGAACTTGAGATTTTGTCCATCATATCGTCGTCCATGTCTTCCTCCACGTCAGCATCCTGCATATCAGCATCGTCGTCACCAAGTGCGCCACCATTCAACCTCACAGCGGGCTCGTCGTGCCCAGACTGGTGTCCCTTTGTGTTGTTTGTGACGGTGCGTTCGTCATCGGACTCGGGGTCGTCTCGGAGCGTGTTGTTGCCGTGGGTCCAGACATCGTGCAGGCGCGCCTCTTCCGAAGAACGCTCCTTCTCTGCATGACGGATAGCAGCCTGCTGATGGGGCGCGGCTGGGCCTATCCCGAGAGGCGCTGGGTGCTCGGGCTGGTGGGAATGGTCTTGGGCGGTCGGGGATAACTTGTCCTGCAGGTCAATCGTGTCTACCACCGTGAATTAGCCAAAGCACGTCGAATGGCATACGGACTGGCCGTGTTCGTACCTGCTCTGATGATGTGAGGGCGCGTCATCCTAGCTCATGCCTCGCGGCGTGTTCAATGCTTGGAGGCTGGCGGACGTTGAGTGGTAGCCAAGCGAAGCGAGGCGCGGTTGGTCGGGGCGAGTTGCGCAGGGACTCAGTAAGCCCCTTCGAGGGTGCTTTGGCGGTGCAAAAAAAGAGGACCAGGTCGCGTCCGTCGTCCAGCGGCAGATGAAAATTGTCGCATGCGGTCGTAGGTGTTTATCGAGGAAGGAGTGACCGTGTGGAGCTGAGGCGGTGCTGATGTCTGACGAACATGCGAGTTTCGGAGACGCCGTCAGCCCAGTGAGTAGCAATGCGGCTGTGCCCGGGAGGTGGTCGGGAGGAGGGGCTAGTCAGCAGCGGCGGGGAGTTGAGGTGATGTGATTGATGCTGTCGGTGTCTGTATTATCGTCGTTGTCGTCGTCGTCGTGCCGCCACGCAGGAGGAAGAATGAATTATTTTGGTGTGTCGTCGCTGGGTCGCTGCTTCCCCGAACGCACACGCCCCTGCCCTGTTCTGAAACACATGGTTTGGGTACGTTACACCAAATTGGTGCGTCGCTAGCGTCGGCGCTAGCCTGTTCCTGCCTCCCAGGCTTCTCAAAAGGAGTTGCGGCTCGGTCCTTTTCCACAAACGCCTCATGGCTGCATCGCCAATGCCTCAATCAAGCCTCTCGCTGTCAATACACTATCCTACATGTGTACTTATATATTTATGTCCATGTCTAGCCGGGGATTCCGCGCCCGGCCAAATACTGGCTTGGTGATCTGCGGCAAACGTCATTCACTCTGCTAGCCTGCCACATAGTGCCTGCGGTGCGTCACATCAATCCTAGGCAGCGTACATATTTGTGGGGTGACTGTCACGTGCCATCACCAGTCCAAGGTTTCTTAGCCTACACTGTTTCTATTTTAACCGGGCGTTTCAATCAACGGTTTTAGAGCCGTCCTAGGCACAGTCATGAGCTTAATCCCAAGAGCACCACACGCAATTGCATGTACCCAAGCATGTCTTCACGGTGTGTGACCTTGAACGGTCGCATTGTGGCACAGTGAGACGTCCTTGATACTTGTTACCCAACCAGAGAGTAAATTATGCCACTTCCACCTCTACACACGACGAGGGCCTGGGTTACATGATTACCGATGTTTATACTTTCTTGGTTGATCAAGGAGACTCGATAGTGTGTTTCTAGTCTTCTCCCTTTAGAATTGCAAATTGAATTGATTCAGGTTGTCCTTTGTAGCCAGTAAAACAAAGTGTTAGGAAAAGACTCACTGGATTGAGTTCATGTGCCCCACTTGTAGTCTTGATCACCGTTTCACATTGGACTCAATAGGAATACTTCTTTTGGAAATATGATGAGCCATCCCATGCACAGATTTGCCTGTTGACAAACTTGGGTACCTTGACATGCGTAATGATGTCCTACTCAAGCTGATAAGCAGTCCGCCCTAAAATTAGAACATTTGCTGCGTTCCA
The DNA here is from genome assembly GCA_030558545.1 of Bipolaris gigantea. Lineage (NCBI taxonomy): Eukaryota > Fungi > Ascomycota > Dothideomycetes > Pleosporales > Pleosporaceae > Bipolaris > Bipolaris gigantea. The sequence continues at coordinate 46,472 of JALPSE010000125.1, read as the reverse complement.
ATGGGACGTGAAGAGAAGGTTGCCACTATCCCGTGACGATAGTCTCTCGGGAAGGGGTTTGTACCCTTTGATAAAAGCCTGTCCCACTAGACTGAATCTGCGGCTTTCCAGTGGTCTGACAACTAAAGCAAGAGATATTCTTTCGCTGTCATCTTACAGTCAATATACCAAACAACCACTTATCCTAGTGTCAAGAGGACCTCGCATTGACACTATATCTTTGCCATCTTCCAGCTTCAGAACCTGACTGCCCTCATGCTCTTGGAATGACACAGCCAATTTAAAACGCCTGTCACCGGATGCACCAGCATATTTTAAGGGCTTGATACTACCTTGCACCTCGATACCCATCCAAGCCAGTCCATCTCGATGATTGTGAAAATTGAGAGCACTCAATCTGGTTGCTCCTCCCGGAGTGTTGATACGCAAACTTTGCGCATGACGAAGAGATGCCTCCTCTCCTGTGATTTGGAAAAGTGCGACACAAGTCTCGTGAGGTCTTAGCGCTATACCAGCCGAGCAGCCTCGTAGCATACAATGCAACTTCATACTAGTCCTTCTTATAACCAACATCGGGCTTATGTCTACCTGGCCAATCTACAAGAGACAGCACGCCAAGCAATCGATCTCTGGGGTCACTGCATTGTGCCTGGTTGTTGACCAACGCTTGACTGAACGATTGTTTATTTTTTTTGTGCGTGCAAATCGCGAGTGATTAGTCGGGAGAGTTCGTAGAAACCTAGAGTCTACTATCGGAAATCTATCGTTTTGAATATCCAACAATTTAAATATTATACCAAGACGGTGCTAGGGTTTCCTGGGTGTAGAAGGTAGAAAAGGTGCCAGCTGGGAGGTATCCAAGACCTAAGAAGCCAAAAAAAGAGCTGAGAGATCCACAGCTCCCGTCTGGGCCGTTCCAAAACACAGTGACACACTATGGGCCATATGCAATTCCTGAATTATCCATAGACGTGTAAATACGGTCGGCTCATGAATGAGTCGATAGATTGGTATGTGCATGACTCGGCGCGCCCCACAGCTCACGCAGAGAAGCCAATGAAGAAGCATCTTTTGTGCTGCGGAACTTCACTGTCCACCAGGGATGAAAGGAAGTCCAGGAGGCCTTGAATTCCTCTTAGTAGTGAACTATATTGCTTCACGAACTTCGGGAGATGTTCGCTATTATTTTCGTGAGGCCAACGCATGCTAGAGCGTGCTTCGCTCGAGAGTAGAATTAATCCATGATTCCGACTTGGTGACTCTTTTCTTTGGTCGTCTGGTCAATGCAGATGGCATCCCTCCATACGTATTTACAGGCTTTGGTGGTGAAGGCCTGCTGGAGCGCATCCTCGCAGTTCCGCCGTATCTCTAGACGACGGTCATTGACCGTAATGTCTGTCGTCTTACTGGTATTGCCCTATGCATATGAGAGTGCGTAGTAAGGCGGTGCCTCGCCAATGGACCAGGTAGGGACCTCGCATTCAACGTGTCGACCTCGGTCACTGTGGATGATGTGGAGTAGGCGGAAATGTGACTTATACAAGGACATTTGAGGACGCTGAAGACTTTGAGGGAAGAAGGATGGGACAAGAATGAGCCATGTGTGGAAAAGCCAAGGCTGAATTGCGCCTAAAATGTAACGCAAGGCTGAGCAAGCTCGCTGTCAGCCTTTCGCCGTCAGCCTTTCGCCATTCGTGGCGCAGACATGCTCGGCGGCTGCATCAAGATACATAAGAATATGATAAAGTTAAAACCGTGACAAGGAAGTGGCCCTGTTTGCTTGACCTATCGACACATGACCTGGTATCTGTAAATTCTACCTGATGATCTCTTACCGCTATCGCGTACGCACCATAAAGCATGGAAGCCAACCCACTATTGTTTATTTAACTTTAGGCTGTAGCTCTTCACAAGTGGCTTCGCCAGTATCGATGATAACCTTCAAAAAGACGAAGCAAACCAGTTTTGAGCAATGAGTAATTACATAGGAGACAAGTTCGACGTGAAGTCAAAACTTTAATAGAAATCATCAAAAGAACCCTTGAGAAACTCCAACAACCCTGGCTCACCGTGCCATTTTTGCATCAGCCCATTTCCTCCTCTGTGCATCTCTCTCCTCCTTCTCAACATTAACATTAAAGCACTGACTCCTGATCATCTCATAAAGCGCACCTGCAGTAACCCCCTTCATCGGCTGCCGCCACTTCCCCGTAATACGAGTCTCAAGCGCATCCGAATCGATCTGCGTACTCTCATGAGCACGCAGCACAAAGACAATCGAGTGACGATACCTCTTCTCCATACCATCTATCCCACCCACCGAAGACATACCCCGAGGTTCCCCATACGCAACCACCCTATGCCCACCCGCTCTCAACCTCTCATTTGTCAACTTCTCCAACTGGCGTCCAACCAGTATTGTAGCTCCTTTCTCCCTTTTTCTTTGTACTTCCCTCTCCACACTAAACCAACCGGATCCATCCCAAACTTCCAGACCAGGCGTATCACCCACGACGACGCTAATCAACCCCAAATCCGCATGTGCCTCTGCAACGACCTTCTCCTCCCACCCCTCATACCTAAACAACCTCAACATCGTCGCCGTCCTACCCTCTTCTTCCACGGGCATCCACGCACACGGTCCCACAAATTGACGAAGACCCTCATGTTCGCCACCAGGAAGCCCAAGTGCCGTGGATATGCGACCTAGGGCACTCGAGCAGTATTGTCCAACAAGTTCCCAGTACCGTTGCGCAGGTGCGCGCAAAATCCCGGGACAATATGCGAGCGAGCGGAGGGTAATGAATTCTTTTTCACCGGGGATCTTGGACCATCCTTCTTCAGAGCCGAGACGGTGTTTCCATTGGTGTTTCTCAGAGTCGAGAAGGTTGAAGAAAGCTTGGCCGGCAGAGAAGAGGTCTTGGTAGGCGATTTGGAGTGGGTGTGGCCCTGGTGGTGGGACGCTAGAGAGCGAGTCCAGGGATTGAGTTGTTGGTGAAGTTTCTGGAAACGTAATCGTGGTCCACCCAAGTTTCAGTAAAGTGTCCTGATGTTCGGGGAGGACGAGAGGAACAGGTGCGTGGATGAGTTGCGGTCTAGTATTCTGCTCTTGCTCTTCTCGAGAATCTCTTCGCTTTGAAGTTGCCTTTGTCTTTAAGAGAAGGCGTGAAATCATGTTCGAGATGGAAGATTGGTGTTCCGATGACCTCCACGATAGTTTGGTAACAGCCATCTTTTGGATTGGCAGGTTTTGAGTGCTGCAAAGCTATTAGTCAGGTACGTTCGGTTGCTTGATAAATGGCAGTATAGCGCAATTGATTGCCAAGAATAAAATAATTTACTAGATTACCAATACTGAGCAACAAAAGCACTATAATGAGAGATGGATATAGTATGATGACGTCTTGTCTACCGAGCTAAGCCACATAGGCACAGCCCCTCTGGTCAGCCTACCGGTCAGGCCAGGCGCACCACGTGAACTACTGCACTACATTACACGAATAAGGTATGCCGTGAGCGACATTATTGTGAGGCTATCAGCATATCAGTTTGGGGATTTTGTTGATCTGTCTTTCACAGCCTCTGCCTATTTTTGTCCCATAAATCCCTTTCTCTTAACACAAACCAATCGTACAACAGCGGCTTGATCTTAACGATTCCATCTTTCGTCTCGCAACCAAACTCCATCCCAGGCTCCCATGTGCCTCCCTCAGCACTGACTTTCATATGCGTCATGTTCTCCAGCCGACACATTGCAAGTCCTACGTTGCCAATACCAGCCACAAACTTGCCAGTCGCACGTCCTTTCTTGATATTGCCACTTTCGTCGAGTTGCTTGATGTCGGCGCCATGTTCGGGAAGAGCGGCCGATGTGGCGGCTGTGTAAAGTTCGACTGGTAAGATTCGTTTTCGTACGATCCCGGTGTGTTTTGTACGGATGGTGAGTTCTTGACCAACATAACAGCCCTTTTTGAAATCTATGCCTTGAGAGAGATCGATGTTGCACTCCATTGGTAGGGCACTCTCGCGGGGTATTTCAATCTGTCCCTCTGGGATGCCATTTCGGTAACGTTGAAGGTGATATTCTTGAACATCTGCCGGCTGCGTGCCATCTATTATCGTTTGCACATTTGCATCTGCAAGATGACGATGCATGTTTGGTGCGCGTGGATCTTTCAGGTTAGCAATGAGGCCTTGGGTGTTGGTTTGCTCAATTGCAGATCCCCAAGTCGCCCAGACATGTACTACATCCTGGCTAATTTCCTCAATCTGAATCTTGCTCCTCAACTTATGGCGTTTCAGGTGCTTTTTCAATGCCTCCACTTCGCCTCCGTCTACCTCAATATAGCAAGCCCAGTGTCCCTTCTCTGCAACAAGCTCAGGCCATACCCATACAAAAACGTCCCACAGTATTCTGCCTCGCGCATCTAAGAAGGCAGAGTAGAATGATGATTGACGGTCCGGATCAACATTGTTTGTTATCAGGCCTTGTAGAAACTTGGCGGTGTCAGGGCCAGAGAGGGCGATTAGGCGACGATGTAGCAGTGGCGCAAAGCCGGAGCTCGTGGCGTATGCAGCTTGGCTGGATGTCGAATATTGGCGGAATGTGGATTTTCTCCGAGCTAATCCAAAAGTTAGATTCGGGGCGGCAGCTCGACTGCGAAAATATTGATGCGACGTCAATTGATGCGAGTCTTCACTGCGTGAGGACGCTGTAGTGCCAAGATATCGTTGTACACCACAAGCTGGGTTGCGTGGATAGCGTATGCTATTACGACATGTGTCACATATGTATCTTGCGGTGCGCCTGGGCGCGCTTAGAGCCAAAGCTGCCATGGGTGGTTGGGCAAGGGTGAAGTTTGGAGATGTAGTGAAGAACTCTGACGACATTCCTGCTCGAGATACCTCGGCATTTGCGGAGTTAAGAACGAAGCCAGACAGTAGCCTCTAAGCGCAAAATGACATCAATGTGTAGAGCAACAAGATCTAAATGCACTATTGCGAAAGCCAGCTATGCAAAAACCGGCAGCTTGTTCAAAATACATGCCACCCGCTAACCCATGCGAGAGTATATCGCTTTCCGACGAACGCCAGTGCTCAAAGCGACAGCTTTTGAAACCCGAGCCATCATTGTGGCCAATTAACCTTTATTCGTCTTTTTTACCAGTCAACCTCGAACGCTCACCCTTACCTCCCTTTGAGTTTTCAGCACCCGAGTTGTCACTGTCTTCATCACTTTCTTCGTCACTATCCTCCTCCTCGCTTCCATCGCTACTCCACTTGTCGTCCTCCCCAACAGCAAAGATTGTATCGCCATCAAGACTTTCTCTAGGAGGATGAATGGGCTTTTGTGGTTGTGGTGCAGGTAGGGGCGATGCATCGCGTGCATGATCATTAGTGGATCTTTGCGCTGGATCGTAAGAGGATCCCTGGTTCGGGCCCCCTCCCTCTTCGTCCAAGGAATCTCTGATTGAGGCAATCTCGAAGCCTTCGTCATCCTGAGCAATCTGAGAGTGGGTCAGCGTCTCTGTATTGAGTGTATAGTATGAGCGGACTTACCTCGTCGCTCATAGCAAATCTTCTGTTGTTCGCCGTTGGCCTCCACATGTATGCAACAAAGCATACATCAGCCAAGTAGACTAGGTTTAGCCAACCATCAAGTACGAACCACCGCGTTTGCCAATGGGTAGGCGCAAAGTCCGGAGTAGAGGCGCCAGCAAATGTGAAGCTGTTGATAAAGAAGAACCCAAAGATGACGATAATGCTTGTCAAAATGCACCACCATAATCGCTTGTACATGGTTGCTTTGACGTGCTGTTTCCGCTCCATGAGATCTTTCATGGTGAGGTTCAACGAGTTCAGAGTCCAGATGTAAAAGGCCGTGAGTGTAGCGGATAGAGGAAGGATAACAAGCAGGACGATAGGTCCAGCATCATCTGGGCGAACAGTGAGTGAGGCGATGGCGTAGATGACGCCAAAGACAAAGTGTGCCACAGCGAGCCAGCGGACGACCATCATAGTCTTTCCAAGCGAAGGCTTGACGACACCATATCCCATGCATACGATAAGAAGCAAAAAGAACGAGAATGAGTTGCGGAAGGCGTTCAGAACAGCAACAAGAATCATGAGTGCTTTGGCGCCAACATTGTTACCGTGGCGGTTTTGATAGTCGTAGTACCCCCAAGTCATGAGCATCTCCACGACTAAAAAGACCAGGATTGCGGTGATGTAGTTCTGGACGGCAAGAATGTCGTGCCTATTCTGGAAATATAAGAAGCCCCAGAAAGCCAATACGACAAAGTATACGAGTGTGATACCGCCGTAAAAGGGCAGTTTTGCAATCTGGGCCGCCTGGAGTTCGCCGTATGCATTCCGGAAAACCACGACGGCCTCGTATTGCAATCGACTATCCTGGGCTGCTGCCGCCACGCAGTAGTATCCTGTTTTTATCGAAACCTTCTTCTCTCCGGTTGAGATGGGGTAATTGATAGGCTTAGGGTCGTTGAGGTTGATTGCGGCAGTCCGGATGTACATTTGAGAGACGCTATCGACGTCTTCGGCGAGCACCCACTCGCCCTTGTGCGTTTCGTTACATAATTTCAGTTTGATAGATTCGTCATCACAGATGTAATGGCGGTTTTCCTATGCGCAAGTCAGTCGACTTTTCCGAGCATCAGGCTGCGGGTTACCAACGTCGTTCACGGGCAAGTCGGATGGGGCACCCAGAAGCAACGTGTCCTTCCATTCCCACACTACTACACTGACTATCGGGTTCTCGATGCCCTCGTTCTTCTTTGGGTCTGTCATGAACTTGACAAGTATGAATGGGTCAACCTTGCCGCCCCATGCCTTCTTGCTGTACATGCCCGAGCATTTCTGGCGATCATCTTGATTCTAGAGGCGTGTCAGTGGCGGAAAGAATATAGAGTAGAAGGCGAAGCTACCAAAGTAACCTCTACTGCTGCTACTGCTGTAATTGTGGCCAGCAGCAGCAGCGCGATAAGGCGCAGGCCCGCCTTCATCCTGCCTGGAGATGAGAGGCCAGCTGGTGGAGCTGACAGCTAAAAGACAGTGGCGCTTCAGACCAGGGAACACAATGCGATCCGGGTCAACGAAGGTTATTCTTCTTTGCGTAAGGGTTAACGATGGGTCATGGGCGCAAGTCTGGCGTGAAGCCGTGGCAGTTTCGATTGCGCGTTCGTTCACAAACCCCCCCAGCCAGGTCCGCCTTCCCGGCAGCTCGGGTTGGCGCGCGGTCGATTGTGGCGCAGCCTGGCGTTAAACCGCATGTGGCGCAGTCCCGCACTCTTCACACGCCCACTGAGTCAGCCCTGCACAAGTATCGCAGCACCAACATCAACATCACCACCTGTAACCACGCCAATATGCCGGGCAAACATATCGCTGATTCTTCTGAGGCATCCTGTAGGCGATGCAAGGGCGTATCCGTGCTCGTAGTTCGCTCTGAACCCCTCTGCCAGTCAGTTCCACGCCACTTGGGCAAGAGGAAAAGAAAAGAATTCGCTAAAACTTGCACAGTGACTGCTTCGCCCGCTATGTTCACACCAAGTGCATCAAGCGTTTGGAATCTTTCCGGGTCAACTTTGGTGCAGAGAAGCAACGCAGAGTTTTGGTTCCACTGTCTTTCGGATTCTCATCCGTTTCCCTCCTGCATGTGCTGGATCTGCATCTCAAGACGCAGAAGAGCAAGACTGGTCGCACTGGTTTTGAGATTAGGGCAGTCCATATCCAAGAACCAGGACATGCCGTACAGGCTGAAGAGCTTTTGGAAAAAGTCCGCGCACAGTACTCAGACCATGACTATGTTTCATTACCTTTGCACGATGTGTTTCGTTTAGTACCAGACGATGCGTCACTCAGGACCTTGCTGCCCCAAGAGCAACAAAAGGCCGGATCAAGTCCCGAAGATCAGTTTGTGCGCATGATTAATTCTCTTACATCGGCCACAGCTCGCGCCGACGTAATTTCTACTCTCCGAACTCGTTTAATCGTAGAACATGCCAAGTTGGCTGATTGCGAGAGCATCCTTTGGGGTGACAGCACCACTACCCTCGCTCAAAAGACGCTTGCGGAGACAGCAAAAGGCCGTGGCTTCTCTCTTCCCTGGCAAATATCAGATGGCGAATCTCCATTTGGCCTCCAGTTCCACTACCCTCTGCGAGATGTCCTCAAAAAAGAGCTCATCTCTTACGTCAACATGTCAGATTCCAATTTGGTTTCACTCGTACACAAGTCATCCTCGGGCCCCACACAAGCATCTACGAGCTCCAAGAACACAACCATTGACGATCTCATGAAGCAATACTTCGAATCGGTTGAAGAGAACTTTCCTAGTATCGTCGCAAACGTTGTTCGTACCACGGGCAAACTCCAAGCACGTCCCGATGCGCTCTCGGATCCGCATTGCAGCTTATGTAGTATGCCCGTGCCCGAGGGGCGTTTTGGTATTCACGGCTGGGGCGGCGACCAACACGAGGGCAACGAATCTGAATCTGGAAGCACCAGACGAAATATCTGCTATGGATGCACGAGATCGCTACCCAAAGCTGTCTGAGTATGAAAGACCATTGGAACATGTAAAAAAACCGTTTCATTAAACAACACATCACCTCGATCTGGGTGTTGGCTATAGCTCTCAATCCAGAAAGCCGGTTCCACACTCGTACCCTGCAGTGCTAAGCTACAGTCGCACTCCAGCCTCAACTCTCCACAAGTACTTTGACACGCTCTCAACGAAGTTACCTAAACTTCGCCTAACAGCCCCCCCACAAGCACAAGTTGAGTCTCCTCAGACATCTGAGCTCAGCTGCTAGGTTGGATGGCTTGCCGCTCCAGAGAAAGAACGCCCAGTTGGATGTTCATCCAAATCGAGGCCACGACGCATATCACGACGTCCCCATCATGAACGACCTACTCCACGCAGCACGCATAGCTCTGAAGCAGACTCATGTGGGAAATACTAGCCCACCAATCTACTCTCAATTTACCGACTTTAACACTTACAAAAATACAATGTCAACTTTGCGCAAGTTAGCAACGCAACTGGAATGTATCAACAAGAAAAATAGATGCGTTACACATTCCTAGACTCATAGGAAGACATGATCTAGACAAGAGATGTAGATTAGAAGAGCCAACGATGGGAGAAGTGAGAAAGAAACCATTCACCTGATCTACTCATCTACCTTTCCTTGTATCGTCGTAACTTCTACCAACACCACCCTACCGCCCTTTGTCCAAACTAAAACTCGAATACTCTAAGCATCCAACCCATCCCTTTCAACCAACCGCCTAACCACCTCCACAATCTCCGCCTCCCTCTTACTAACCCCCTTCCCCGGCTCCCTCACCATTCCCTCCAGCACCTTGTCCAGCATACCCCTCAACCGACTAACCAGCACACCAATCCTCGCCCAACCCCTCAGTCGAATCCACTCGTCAACCACCAACCCGCGTCCCAGCGTATCAACCTGGATCCTGCCCGCAAACATGAGAAGACTGTACGCATTAAACGGCGTGATGTCCCTGATGAAAACCTTACTCGTCGCCATCTTGTTGAAGTACGCGATGAAGGATGCGTTGTGGGGGAAGGTTTGGCTGGAAAAGAGGGTTGAAGATGGGTGTACGAACACACGTCCATTTTCTTGGTTGAAGTATTTGATTTCGCGGGCGGAAGGGTCGAGTTCGACGGCGCCGGCTATGCCTGCGGCGAATTTCTTGTCGGGGAGTTGGATGCGAGCGATTTGGGGGTTGAAAGAGCCGGCGATGAGGGCACGGAGGAGGGCGTCGTTGGTGTTGTGTTTGTTGTAGGTGGAGTGAGTGGAAGGGTTTGTGGAAGAGTAGTGTGTGGGGATGAATGAGATTTCTTTTAGAGAGGAGAGATACTGGGTACGATTCGAGGCAATGTCGAACAGTGTTTGGGGTGAGAGACGATTGTCTTGACACCAGAAGCGGAGGTCGCGCGATGAGGTGCCTTTGCTTCGCAGTGCGGACCACTGTTCGTAGGCGCGGAGATCAACTAAAAGGTCTCCTTGATTGTTGGAGAATGAGGCACGAAGTCGATCAAACTCATTCCGTGTCTCTTGATCTCGCTCCCGCGGCGATATAAATGGACTGCGTGCCGTCAGGACCGAAGCGATAGTCAAAGCAGCCTCAAGACAACCAAATGTCGCTCCGTACACCAGAAGCTTGCCAAGACGGAGATCTGCTGGAATCATAGACATGTGACGACCGAGAGCAGTCAGCTCGTCATCAGTTATGGCTCCCATCTGGGATAACAAGCGCACTGCACCCTCGACTGCGGTACTCTCTGGCGGTGTTAAAGCCGAAGCTAAGAAACCAGAGACGTCCTGTACACCCATGGCTTTGATTGATAGACACATCTGTTCGAGCGGCACGCGCCGAATCTCGGGATCGGGTCGCTCCATCATCTTTGCCTCAGCATTTCGGGTGTATAGTTTGTAGCAGTCTCCTGCTCGCACACGCCCTGCTCGTCCACGTCGCTGCTTGCATGCTGCCCTTGAAGCCCAGGTCTCAGCCAGACGGACCATATTGTTCTGTGGGTCATAACTTGTTTCCTTGACTCTACCTGTATCGATGACGGCAACAATATCCTCAATCGTGATGGATGTCTCGGCAACATTGGTACATGCAATGACCTTTCGTTTGCCATGAGGCGCTGGAGGGAAGACACGTTTTTGCTCAATCGGCAAAAGCGATGCATGAAGAGGCAGTGCATGTAAGTTAGCGAACTGGCTCAATGCTTGGAGAGTTCGATCAATCTCCATGGTGCCAGGTAGGAAGATCAAAATACCCCCATCCTTGGATCCGAGTTGACGATCGATATGGCGTACAGTCTCAGCAATCAAGTCATAGTTGATACCAAATCCAATACTCCGGAGATTTGCAGAGAAGCCCTTATCTCCAGCATCGTCTTCATCGTCCATTCCGTAGCCTTTGAATCCAGTAAAGTGTAGAATGTCGTCCATGTAGTAGTCAGTTACAGGGTGGGTACGACCTTCAATTTCCACACGACCCACGGGTCCTACCTCCTTGAAATAGGCCTCAAAGACGGCGGCATCAAGTGTGGCGCTCATGAGAATAACTTTGAGATCTTTGCGTTGTCGTAGGATTTGACGTAGCAGAACAAGCAAGAAGTCAGTGTCCAGACTGCGCTCGTGTACTTCATCTACCACTACATGGCTCACATCCGCCAGTGAGGCAACAACATCGTCAGAATTTCCGCCAGAGGTCTGGAGTCGCCTGAGAAGAACACCAGTCGTGACGAATGTGATCTTGGTAGTACCCGATTTCTGCTTCGATTCTCCACGAATGATATAACCAATCTCATCGCCAACCTGAGAACACCGCTCATCGGCCACGCGATCTGCAAGGCCGAGAGCAGAGATTCTTCGAGGTTGCGTGCATATGATGTTTGCTACGGCACCAAGCTGCCGCTGTATCAAGTCGTCCAAAACAAACTGCACTGATTGGGTCGACTTCCCCGAGCCTGTCTCACCTGAGATGATAGTCACATTGCATGTATTGACAGTTTGCACAATTTCTTCCCTTAGGCGCCATGCAGGGAGCGATTTTCGAGCATCCATCATTTTTTGTTGAGCCGGAGTATCCTGCTTAGCTTGCCAGGCAGCCAACGCATTTTGACTTGCAGGGGTTGCTGGTGTCCAATCGATAGGTTTACGGGGCTTGCCCTGTGCCTTTCGTTTCAGAATTGGTTGTTCAGACATGTGGTCCGCCGCGGCAAGTCCAGAAGAGACATCTGATAATCTTCCTGGATTTTGGAAGATGTCGCCAGCACTTGTTTGGATCCAGTCCGCGATATCATATACCATAGGCATGCCAATGAAATTTGCCTCTGCGTGAAGGAGGGCTTGTCTGATGATGCTTAGGCGGATGTAGGCTGGGATGGCAGCTTCGAATGTGATTATTGGTACGACAGCGGGATAAGGACCAAAGGGCTTTCGAACTTGTAAAATGAGTCGTTTACCCTGTTGCTTGACATCCAATTCAATGCGGCATGCTTCTGGAGTGGGTCGTGAAAAGAGGCGATCGTATATCGCTTCCAGTGATGACATCTCTACTTCCCATGGATCTTCCTCAGATGCGTCCTTTGACGTGCCCTCTGACAGAGAAAGATATGCCAGCTTTTGTAGGATGTTGTTTTCATCCTCTTCTGGCCGCAGAAGTCGAGCCTGCAAAAGAGCTGCTGCTTTTCTTTCATCACCACCCTGGCTATCAAAGGCTTCTTCACACAGGTCTACAGCGTATCCAGCAGCTGCTAGACGCTTTACGGCACCCTCGCGCTTAAGGTTTGTGCTAGCCATACTGACACCAGCAACATAACCTTCAGGTAAAGACCAAGATGGAAGATCATCTTCTGGCACATGGATAAGGAGCCATTCGATGATTTCCTCGCGGTCTTTGCAGATGTCAGCTGCCTCCTCGACATGGCTTTTTCGAAACCCAAGATCAGCGATCTCTCCGACCAACCTAGCCTTGGTAGCCGCATCCATCTCTACACCGTTCGGGTTCCAGAGGGCATCGCGGCGGATCAAACGCTCCGCTTCTTTTCTTGTCCTCTTTCCCAACTCAATCTTTGGTACGCGTTCCCAGCCCTTCATCAAGTTTCTGCTCGGGGAAGACTCCTTTGAAGACCCGGGCATGACCGCGCCAGGCTGCTGATTGTGGGCCTTCTGGGCCTCTGCCTGTTCTTTCTGCTTCTTCTCGCGCGCTTTGGCAGCGGTCTCCCGAGCCTTTTCTCTTTCTGCAAAGCCAAAGAATGGATCGGCTTCGTACATCCAGCCTTTTCCATCCTGCTCATCCCTCTTTTTCAATTCCGTGAACTGCCCTTTCCACAAATCTTTGTAGGTCGGCGGAAGCATCATGTGCAGGTTCTTGGCGCTGGCGACGCGAAAGAGAGTATACGCAGCAGCAAAGTTGCGAGCCTCAACAGCGGTGGGCTGGTGTGCTTGCTCCTCGAGTTCGGCGGGAATTTTAATTGGCGGCAGAGTCGTCGTCTCCCGTGTCTTTTGGTTGACCTTGGACAGCACTACAGCATAGGCAAAATGCTTTTCGCCATCCTTGCGCTACAAACCATCAGCTATGATGCATCTGCTTTGAGAGAATTACCATACAATGCGATAATCTGGCTTGGCCCACTGTTGCTTTTGGAAATGCTCTGACAGTAGATTGACAGGCAGTTTTCCAGTCCACGATGCGCCAGCTATCAAAGTCCGAGTATCTGGTCTTTTGGGCCCATCTTCGGGCTGAGAGGCCCCTCCCCTACCCTTTCCTTTGCCGTCATTTTGGGCTGCGTCTCCACCAGAACTTTCACCCTTTTTCTTTTTGGCTTTGCCGTCGCCAAACACAATGAAGCTTGTGTCTTCTTCGGGCGGGACTGACTTCTTGGTAGGTTTACTGCGGGGCGGATGTGCGTTCTTTGGCATTGTGTAGGGGCAGAAAGTTGTAGCGTCTAGTAATATCCATGGACGGATGTATGTGCTTCGGAAGGGGAGCGATGGATAAAGATGTCTCTTGTGTTAGTGGGCGGTGAAGGGCACTCGCGCTAGCAAGTGGTCTCAATCACCGGAACTCCACCACCAACTACCAGTGTACTTTTTCGAAAAGGAGGTCGCTGTGGATTGTGCTGTAGCCATTTTGAATGTGGCAGCGAGACACTTCGTTGTAGCCCCAATCCGAAATTCCGATGGTTGCAGGGATGCCTCGGCGCGCTCGAGCCACCTGCTGTGAGCCTCATCGTCATCGCTCATCAACGCGACATGTCATTGCGCCAAATCACTAAACAGTCCATTACTGACAGGTTGTTTTCGATCTCATACAGGAATATATGTGAGAGAGCGCCAGGCTTCTACCAGTCACCACGTGGTAGCTTCCGAACAGCCATGTCCACAAACAACAATCGCAACCTCAGCGCGGAACAACCCCGCGACGCGATCACTGCCGAAGAGATAAATGGCACAGAAACACCTAATCAACCTCAATCTGCCATGGACGCAGGCTCCCAAAAGCGCCCCAACGCATGTACGTTTCTAAATCATCTCACTCAACCTCTCAAGCAACTTCAACTCACAACACAGTCACAGAACTCATGTCGCAATCCAAGCGATCAAAACCACCTCCAGCCGCCATAGCCGCGGCCGACTCCTCAAATACCACCAAGCAAGGCGCCAAACCCTCAAAACGCTGGGATCCCCGTGACGGACTGGGTGTATACATTGAAATCCCCGAGAAAAATCCCGAAGGAAGAGTCTTGGAATACGACGACGACTTTGTCGTAATAGCCGACAAGTACCCAAAAGCAAGGTCCGTCTACTTGAGCAACCCTTCCCAGACCCAAGTAGCTATATGAGACTAAAACACCAAATAGCGTACACCTCCTCCTCATCCCACGAGACCGCACATACTACGCCCAACACCCCCTGCGCGCCCTCTCTACCGACCCCGCCTTCCTCACCACAGTAAGAAGCCGCGCCGCGCGCCTCGTACAACTAGCAGCCAACGAGCTCCGCCGCCAATACGGCGAGGGCAGCGCCTCAGATGCACCCTACAACACCGCTCTCGAATCCCTCATGTCCGGCCCCGACCCGCCGTCCCCCTCCAAGCGCTCCGCTCTGCTTCCACAAGGCCGCGACTGGACTAGAGAAATAGTAACAGGCGTGCACACGCATCCGTCGATGAACCACTTGCACGTGCACATGTTTAGCCGCGATATGCATTCGGCGTGGATGAAACACAAGAAGCACTATCTAAGTTTCAATACCAGTTTCCTGGTGCAATTGCACGAGTTCCCGCTCGAAGAAGGAAGTGCGAGATACCGGCCGGGGGACTGGCCGAGCTGGGACATGAAGTGTTGGCGATGCGGACGGAATTTCAAAAACAAGTTTGCGGCGCTGAAAGCACATTTGGAAGACGAGTTCGAGGAGTGGAAGAAGGAGTGAAATCAACTCCCTCTTCTTCCTTGGTGTTTAGTGGGGAACACCAGTATTTAGTAGGTGAAGAGTATGAATAAGATCATGGCGTTCAGAACTATTATCGTGTATTATACAACCACATCATCCCCAGGTAAAGAGTTTACAAAGTAGCATATCTTGAAAATCATTTCGGCTTCGGGGGATATTCATCCACATAACAAGTACCGTAGCCACTCTCGCTGTCTGCCGCCTATACACATCGTGGTCAAGAAAGGCCAAAACGAGTTCTTAGCGTATGACTAGAGTCTTCACAATAGTCGTGTCAATGTCATGCAAATCACCCGAGAACTTGCACGAGTCGCCAAAAATACAATTCTTGGTACCCTTGGCATGGTTGGTCTTATGCCGAGGCGCAGGGCACCGGTGACCGTAGATGCACTTGATGTCCTGGCAGATACTACCATTTGCGCAGGGCGCCATGCGAGCCACCAGACGAAGTGTAGCGATCTCGCTTTCCGTGGGCTTGTAGGCGTGGAGGTGAGTGCAAGAATCTCCGTATGGACATTCCTTGCGGAGGAAGTGGATGTTGCACAGTTTCATCTTTTTGACGCGGTCAACCTCGGATTTGTCATAGTCCTTGCAGGGTGGGTCGACACGCTGACCTGCGCGGTTGCGGGCAATGATCTCTTCGCGGCTGGCAGGCCGGTAGGTGGGCGACTTGGACTTTGGGGGTGGAGGAGCCGCGGCTTTGGCGGCGTAGTTCATAGGCGCTGCAATGGGTCTCTGTGACGGCAGTCCGTCAGAACCCAAGGTTGAAGTCGATGGAGTTCTGGCCATATGGCTCAACACGGAACCTTTGGGAAGAGGGCTTTCCCAGACCGATGAACTGCTTAGTGGCCGTGAAGGTGCAGGCGCTGGAAAGCGAAATGGAAGACCGGTTGGTGTGATAAAGCTGTTTGGGCTACCCTTTGTTTCTGCTCCATTTGTAGCAGGGACAAAAGCGGGCGAAAGGGTTCCCAAAACAGGCCCAGCTCCCCATGATGCGTACTTGGGCTCACGGAAGATGCCGGAAAGCCTTTTCGCCTTGTACGGTAGCGAAACAAGGTCTTTGTCAAAAAGGGGGCCTCCAATGAGTACCAACTTGTCACGCAAACCCTCCTGATTAGAGTGTTCTTCAAGAAGTCGTGTATACCCCTCGTCGTAAGAGCAGCCGAAAAACAAACGGCAGCAGTGGTAATCTCGAAAGTAGAGTTTGAAAGACTCTACATCCTGTCAGCTTCCTGAATTTTCACACGATATACACTCAGTGTACTCACCAATGATCTTCTCATTGGCGCAATCATTATGTACCCCTACGTCGACAATATCGAACAAGGCCTTGCCCGTTGTGAATCCGCGCACAAAGTCTTCGAAATAGGTAGTGTCAGGGATGGCACCTGTGCGTACAAGCTCTTCAGCAGTGCTTTTAACATTGACGTAAATTCGACAAACGATGGGCACCCCGAGCTGGGTGGCGTTGCGGGTGTGCTCGCTATGGTCTTGCATATAGTTTTGGACGGCGGCGTGCAGCTTCGAGGCAGCGCGGCGACCGCCGTTTGCACCTTCGCGTACAGACTCATCGAGAAACTCGTGGCTTGGTTAGCAAACCAGAAGTAATGTTTCGATGAAAGAACTTACCATCATATCGTCGCCATCAATGAGCACGACAACAAAGGAGTTGCCAGCCTGATACTTGCGTGTCAGTCTTGTGCTATGATGATTTGCGGCTGCACGGCTCTCATCGTATGGCGTAGGGTTGACTCACCACTGCCTGTTGTATGTTGCCTGCAAGTCGCTCGTAGTGTTGCTTTTCAGCTAAACATTGAAAGATCCACTCCCGATCGCGGTTACGTTCGGCAAGCATGGCCTGGTTCTGCTGAACGACATAATCATACCGTATGAGGAGCTCCTGTCAATAGGTCAGATCGGCTACAGGAGAAAACCTTTTCGAGACATACTGTCATGAATTTGGTTTTCTCCTCTTCTAATTGGTTAAGCTGCTCGAAGCGCTTGCTGAGCATGTCTAGATCAGTATCGGTCTGAATCATCGAGGGAGAAATGATGCCATTGTGAGCATCGAGTGGGAGTGCCATGCTGGGATGGTCAGGTAAGAGGCGTAGGTGATGGAGGGAGACGTGTATTTATTGCACGGGAGGGAAAAGGTTTGTTGTGCGAGGCTTCTGCGCGTGTTAAGGCGAGAAAGTGAGGTAGAGTGTGACAAGTCAACGTGGGACAGGCAGCCGAACGCGCTTTCCACGGTTCACGGGGAGGTGAAAGATGGGCAGGAGCAAACGTGGGTGAGGGGCAGAGCTTTATAGACGCTTCCAGTGACAATGAAGACGGGATTGAGAATACGAAAGAAGTGAAAACAGAAAATAGAAAAACGAGAAAACGGGAAACGGGACTCGAGGGCAAATACCAGGCACAGTATGGAGTGACGAGCAATAGAAACAGAAAACAGAAAACAGAAAACAAAAAAACGGTTGACGGTTGGTATACCCCTGGACGGTGTAACCAAGATGCAATGCAAGCAACCGGCAGAAAGGCATTTGTCTATGTATATACAGTACATGTCGGCGTCGTTGGGGACAAACGCAACCACTAGGCGCATGAGGCCGCAGGCGAATAGCCGCCGTTGGTAAGCGTTGCATTGGCAGGAATAGGTGGCGTGGTCAGTCTATCCCTTGCGTTTTGGCGCCTAGACATGTGCAGAGAGGCTGTATTTGCAAGGCGGCAACGTAACAGGGCAGATTTGTCATGTTGTGCCGCTCTTTACAAAACGCCGTGTCAGAAGCGAAGAGAGAAAGATGTCGCGCGCGCGTGTGTATGTGTGTGTGTGTGTGTGTGTGTGTGCGAAGAGACATGGGGTCGGCGGCGGCTGTTGTTGCTCATGTCAGCCAACTACCTGGCGTCGGCTTTCCGCTGCCGCGCCTGTCGTTACGTCCGCCAAGACCCAACGGCGCCTGGACGTCACTCGCCAGAAGCCACGTTCGAATTGCACCATCTCTCTTCCCACGCCCCTCTCCCCCTTTCTTACCATCTCATCCTTTTGCAGCGCTTCCATCATGGTCAATTGGCGATCCTCTACTCTGCTCCTGCTCTCCTTGCGCGCACTTGGTGCCTTTGCCGCAGCTGAGGTGAGTTTGACACGTTGTGACGACACATGACATCAGATGGCTAACCACCAACTCACAGGCTGAAAAGGTCCAAGAGCAAGTCAAGGAGCCGCAGACACCCAACATCAATGTCGCCGTCTCTGTCTCCTTCCCACAGTCTGAGCTTTTTGGCGTGCAGCTCGTCAACGGCCATGCCACCGAGGCGCGTCTTTCCGTCACCAACAATGAGCCCACGCCCATTGGCGTTTCCGTTGTTGGCGGCTCGCTCGTCTCGGAGGTCGCTGGAAAGGCCCAAATCGTCCGCAACCTTACTTCGAAGCGCTATTCGATCGAGATTCCCGCTGGCGCCGAGGAGACTGTTCCTTACAGCTTCACGCTCGACATGCATCCGCAAAACCTACGCTTGGAACTCATTACCGTGCTGAAGGGCGCCAACAATACCGTATTCACCGTTCCTGCTTACAACGAAACGGTCAGCGTTGTTGAGGCGCCCAACAGCTTCTTTGATCCTCAAATGTACGTTCGCCGCAGATGTGTCATACTTTCATAATCATGCCATGACTGACCTGCGCCTCCAGCCTCTTCCTTTACCTTGTCGTCCTTGGTGCCTTTGGCGGAACTGTCTACTTCATCTACAACACCTGGATCAGCACTTTCTTCCCTCAGAAGAAGGGCCATGGCAAAGGTGGTGAGCGCGCCAGGATGTCTTCGGGCCAGAGCAAGAAGGTCGACCCTGCCGACCAGGTCGCAGTGGTCGGTGCTGATGGCCCCGCTGTTACTTCTGGCGCCAAGGCCTATGACGAGAGCTGGATTCCCGCCTCGCACCTCCAGCGGCCTGAGGCGAAACGCGTCCGCAGCGGCACTCCCAAGGCCAAGGCCAAGGCTTAGACACGTCGAGCACCTACGATACAAAGGGCTTGGGATACCCATGCTATACGAGTGTGGTAGCATGCCAACAAGACATGCACGTGTACGACATGAGACAACAGTGTGTTGGCGTTGGTGGCTTTGTATACGGCGACAGCTCTAGACGAGGCTGCCGCGTGTTGCAGGGAGGACAAGTTGTCTTGACGAATTGGATATCATGCCGAAAAGATGGATAACTTTGTACATTAGAAGAGTAACATGATACGACATGTTGTGCCATGAATGCAAAAGCAAAAGCGGACGTGGACGAATGTGGGTGCCTTGTGGTAAAGTTGACTAGGGAGCTGGAAGCTGGAGCTCTCCCACTGGTTCCTACCAAGACGCTGTGGCCCTTTTGTTGTGGTTGGCTCCCACTACACCCTCCAAGCACCCTGTACACTGTGCTTTTTTGGGGTGAGGGGGGAGATTTGCATGCAAGCGCTCTGCAAAAGTCAACGGGAGATGTAATATCAAGTTGGATGGCTGAAGTACATGTCCCGTTGAAAGAACAAACACATACAATGGCAAGGTCACGGTGATTGTGCATCAAGCCCAGCTTTGTGCGTGCAAGATGAGCGTTGGGTGTTTACCTCGCCGTGGACGACCAGACGCCGTACGTATGGGCCGCCTCGCATGGCATGGTCCACAAAAGCCCTACTTGCCACAACTTGCAGCCCAAGCCTTTTCGATCGGCATTCTAGTACCGCTCTGCATGTGATTAACACATGGTATTGCTAGCACGAAACATTGCCAACCCAGCGCAAGCACCGGCCTTGGCGACCCAGCCGCATCTTCAAACGCAGCCGGCTGACTTTCAAACACGCAAAGAGTTGGCAGATAACAGCGCCCACCCCACAACCCACATAGAACCCACATGCCAAACAGGGGCCCGAGCGGCTGGGTCGCATAGACAGACGCTGGCCCACTAGACGGTATTACTTGATCTAGGCATGTCTGTGGGTTTAGTTACTTGGTAGGTGTGTGGGTGTGTGGGGGTGTGTGGGGGTGTTGCATGAGGCCAAGAGACCCATTTCATCTGTCAGAGTGTCAGAGTATCAAGATGTGATGAGAGGTCTAAGACTCCTGGGGGAGGACGCGGGTCCCAGCGCCTGACCTCGCACAGAAACAGCTTCAGGTAGTGTATCCTGTGTACCCGCCTACACTATGCGGAGTGGACTTGGCTGGCTTGGCCTCTATGTGGGCGGCAGGAGGGACGAGGAGGTAAAGTGTATGCGCGTTGATTTCGTGTCATGGAAAGGGAGAGAGAAGCGTCGAGTTAGAGACAGGAGGGGCGTGAGTGGGTGTACGAGATGGTGAGGTGGGGGAGGTACACTACTACAACGGTTATTGGGGGGGTCAAGTGCAACTGTCATCGTCTGACGTGCGCAAGGCTACTGCACCGGCGGCTGCCAATACGTACGTCTCTTTCTTTCCCTTCCCACACCCCCCGCGTAGTCGCATTGCACGCACGTACGCGCACAACGGCGGTGAGGGATGCATGTGCTGTTTCCGTGCCAGGTTGAGGGGGTGTCCTATGGGGGAGACTGGATCCCATGCAATGCGGGCGTGGGTTTAGACCGGTGGTAAAATGGTGGTGGTGGTTATAGTGGTGTAAAGGCACAGGCTACGCACCGTCGCATCGCGCCTTTGAGATTGAGTAGGCCAAGAGGCCAGGGTGGCGTAAGTACAGCGGGAGCTAGGGAGTCTTGCGGGTATGAGACATGCAGTAGTACGATGGGGAAAGAGAGAGAGATCAAGATCAAGATGGAGAAACAAGTTGGAACCAATATCGCAAGGCGGCGGAAAAGGTCGTGCCGGTTTTTTTTCTCTTGCTCGCCTTGCTCACGCAATCCGGAAATGAGGCCTTGCATACGCGGCCGGATAGGCTGGGCGATGAAAGCTAATTCACCGGATAAGAGGAGGAGAGATGAGGGGATGAGGGGAAAAGCTGCATACACCGGATATGTCCATCTGCGCGCACACACCGGAACCAGTTCAGGTGGGGTGGACGAGGATGATGGGCCGATTGGGCCCCCATGGATGGGAAAGCGTGCGTGTGCAGGCATTGGGTGTACAGAGTCGGTGGTGTGCGGAGTATGCCATGTACAGATGTAGCATGTCCGGGGGAAGTGATGGGTAGGTGGGTTGCATGTGGGGTGACCTATAACCTTTTGGCCGCCATCAGGGTGGTAGCTCCAAACGGTGTGGCCCTCACATCACATGTCATAGCCGGCCCAGTCAACCTCGCCTGTGCATGGCACACTAGAACCGGGGCGCCGGCTCGTGACTCGGACGCGGGCTTTACGCCGAGCATGCGGAAACAGATCGTGTGTGTCGGCGGTGGGTCAAGGGTAATGGGCGTGGGCGGGTGGATGGACGGACGAGCTGGAGGGTGAGTCAAGACTGGATCGACACCAATATATAACATCAGCCCTCGTCTCCTCCACCCTATCTAGCTTGCTTCTCATCCTCTCCCTGCAAACCACTACCTACGACTTACACTCCAATAACATCAGCGAGTCCCAAAGGCCCGAATAGCGGAATCCACGGCCTTCCACCGTTCAACCACCACCACCCTCACCCTTTTCTCCAAAATACCTCTACTACACCCAAGCGCACTTGCCTATTAAACGCGCATTCATCTGCTGCTGCTACTACTACCACTACTACAACAACAAAACCAACCTCAATCTTCCATATCCCACACAAGGCCTAGACCGCCACTTTCTCAACCACACACCATGCCTCCGATCAGCCAGTTCCCCCCCGCCCGCGTCTTCCTCAAGACAGCAACCTCATCCGCACCTACACCCTCTCCCATCTCAATCACAACCAGCGTCAACGCCGCCCGCAAGTCGTCTCTGACTTCGCCCATCAGCCCGCGCTACTCCATCCTCATGTCGCCCCAACAACAACAATCCATGTCGCAAATGTTCTCCTCCCAAAGACAAGTTATGCCGAGGCCGGGCGACGCCATCCGGAGAGTCACAAACTGAATAACACCTTTTTTTCTGTTACTTTTATCTTTTGTACTTGAAGCGACAAACTCTTTCATGACATACCCATCCACCCCTCCCTTTCTCCCACCGCAGACGCTGGTCGTTTTCTGTGTGTGCGGTTGCAAACGTCACTATATCAGCGCGAATCAAAATTGACGTTTTGGCGAAGAACTAAAAAGGAATTTCCTCCAAAAAATAAGGGGACACGACCACTCGAAGGAGTTTACAAAAAGGCGCTAGGAGTATTTCGGTTTCTTTCTTCTTCGGCTTTGCCTTCTTTTACCATGTACACTGCGATGATCGAAAACGGGCGAGACCTACGGGTTCTGATTTCATGGCAAGGGAATGGTACGATGATCTGGAATGATCTGGTTCTGGATGGACCCCTGCCCCGCCTGCCCGCTCTCTAAGAATGCAAGCTGGAGATGCAGATATGACGAAAGTATTGCCCTAAAGGGTATACGAATTAAGAAATGTAAAACTTTCTAAAATATGGAAAACGTATAGTGCCAATGTGATCTAGCCGAGGGTCCCCCTGTGTCCTTGTCCTCCTTGTGTTGTTTTGTACGCGGCGGCTAGACTACTCGAAGCTGGGCTCACGGGCCGTCATTTAGACGTCTAAGGTTAACTGCTATTACTCCCTTAATTCTGGGATATTTCTTGGGTACTTTAGGAGATGCCAATAACCTATATGAGATTGATTGGACGAGTGGTAGCATGTAGAGGACTGTTGTTTCATCTACTTTACTGTAGCAGGCTTCCATTTAAAAAAATCCCTCACGACATGACGAAAATCAGAGCGAAATGCAAAACCGTCGATTGCGCGCAACAAAGTTGTGCGTACATCGACCATGTGTACGTAAGCGCATAATCATTCAATATCCCAGTCTTCTTGTCTTGTGTATAAGCTCCTACACTGCACTTCTACTTCCCATTCACACAACCTCGCCTCTAGTACGAGATTTTCTGTCCAAAAGAGCTTCTCGCAATCTATTCCACACCGTTAGCAGAGACCCTATACCACCAACACACACGCACAAACAAGAAAAAGAAGAAGAAACGTACCAAACTCCTAAACCTCTTTCCATACACATACGCCGGAATCGTAAGCATGCAGATACCCAAATTGATAAGCGTAATACCATCAAACACCGCCCTCGGCCCCACCTTGGCCATGATGCCATTGGCGTACGTCGTCGCAATGAAGGTAAATACAGCCTTTGTAAAGTTAATCGTGACAAACGCTTGGTTCGCATCGCGGGGGTGGCAATCAATGACGTAAGTCAGACTCGCCGTCGAGGCAAACGGCACGGACAACGAGTGAATCGACATGAAGAGAATAGGCCACACGATAGGTAATCCCCGCGACACACTGATTCCAAAGCCCAGGAATCCGACAGTCGCGAAGATGGTCGCGGGAATCATGAGCGTGAGGCGGAACTCGGGCTCGAAGACGCCCTTGTTGCGGCGTGCCATGAACTTTGCGATTGCGTCGGCGGTCCAGCCCGAGAGCGGCGAGCCGATGAGGGAAACGGCGAGGAGGGGGAGGTTGGTTAGGCCGACCTGGGCGGGGTTCAGCAAGTAAGGGGGTGCGGAGAAGATGCCGACGGAGAGGACGGAAATGGTCAGGAGCCAGGTAAAGTACGATCCGTACACAATGGTACTGAACAGCACGGCGGGGAAGGCAATCAGGGGCACGGGCTTCCATGCGTTCTTCCAGAACGATTCGGGCGACATGCGACCGCGGAAGATGGCGAGCTGGCTTCTGTATGTATGCTTTGGCTCATCGTGTTCAGCCATGGATCCAGCGATTGAATCGTCGTCTTTGCCATCAAACCCGGGCTTCCCAGCCGTGGGGCGTGGACCGTAGTAGGTAGTTTCGACAATCAAAAAGTATATGCCGAGGAGAATGGGTATGAAGATGAGTGCTGAGATACCAAAGGTCGCTTCGAACGAGACGTTTTCAATAATCGCGCCGGCGATAACTTGACTGCATGATTGTTAGCTGGATAGATTCCAGCACTGGAGGAGAAGCGTACCCAAGCAGCACTCCAGCAGACAGCATACAGCCCCAGACTGCAATACGTGTGCCTCGCTGATGGACAAAGTACATGTCCGATACCGTTGACGTGACGAGTGTCTCGAGAGGAGCTGACGCAATACCTTGTATGACACGCATGACAGCGAGGGAGACAAACGACTATGCTAGAGTAAGTTGATGACCAAACGACGTTTCAGTTCAACCTACCTTGGCAAAGAATCCCCAAACGTTAGTAGCGAGGAGAACCACTGTCGAAATAACAAAGAATGGACGCTTGCCCCAGATGTTCGCTCCAGCAGCAGTAAAGAATGTCGTGAAGCCGATCCAGAAGGCGAGAAAGCCGATGATGAGACTCGAAACCATGTCGATACTGACATTGTACTTTTTTGCGAGAAGTGGTAGACCGGGTGTTACCATTGGTCCTAGACTACACTTGCATCAGTATGTGAAGATTAACTCACGGCGGAAGTACTCACGCTGTTGTCACGCCGGAGCTGAAAGCAAGAAGGACCATGATGCACTCCTTTCTCATCGGCGACCTGGAATGGTCAATGAAGGTCGGAATCCAAATACACATGAACCTACCAGTTCAAAGGGTCGTTTGGACTGTCCGATGGTTGTGGTTGCAAGATAATGTCCCCATCGCGCTTCAAGTAACTTGAGTCAACTTTCGAATCGACTGGGACGTAGCAGTCAGCATGATGTATCTCAGCCACATAAGTCGTAGCTCACCAGCTGGATCCGAGTCATTGATGGTCGACGTCCCTGGGGGAGCCGCCATATGAGCGTCATCAAGAATGCCAAAGCCCATCTTGACGATCTGCCAAAAACAATGGTTGCCTCGTAGCCAAGTAGAAGTAGAAGAGGAGGAAGAAGAAAGGCTGCCAGCAGCTTGTCAGAAAAAAAAGACGACTTGCGTCTAAGAGAATTGAAATGAAAGATTGACAAAGAACAGGACAAGCACCATGGAAAACGAGATAAGCTCTGATATTGTACTTGGGCACTCCCGCCTTATGACCTCAGGCCATCCCAAGCACACACCGTTCCAAAATGGTCAGGGCACAGCCTAGAGGTAACGAAACTAGGCTGAAGCACCTGAGGAGACAATCTCTTGTCAATCATGATCGTCCTTTAGCAACAATCGCTAGAGAGTCAACTGCCGGTGACATGGGTCTGGTTAGGGAGCCATCAGGGATTAGCCGTCTCCCACGCACTTTGTGTTTCAGTACGTCGGAACATTCTGCGGGATCAGCTCCAGCCACGTAGACTTATCCTACAAAACATGCCTCCGGCAGTTGCTTTTAACGAGGAGTTGGCGAATAGGCTGTGGACTTTGGGTGTCATAGCGTTCGAGTGCTGGATGTGATGATGGCACATTCCACCCCTGCTTTAAGCCGCATGCTGGACAGCGGCAAGAAACCTTGGCTCCAATATACCACTATGGAACTCGATCCTGCATACTCGCACATCTCTGGGGTAAGTACTGTAGGCCTACAGTAGCGCCAAAGGTTGATGTTGGTCTGGATGGGGTGGCGTATTAGTGGGGCAATTTCTTGATGCGAAACACATGGCAGATCGTGTATCTACGAAAGTGTTCCAGAGCTTCATGGGCCAAGCCGGGGAGTTAGGCATCAGAAGGCTTTCGTAATCATCGCAAGCTATTTATATATCTTAACTAGCTGCCAGGGTAGAGAGGACAGGGAGATATGCGTCCAAGAATTGATCATCGACTACACTTGTGCCATTGAGAGGGATAAGTATGTGCGCAGAGGCGTTATTGAAAACCGCGTGACCATGGTATGAATGGCTTCTCCAGCTATCTCAGACTGCATTGAGACACGAACCAAGGAGAATGTGGGTGCAAAAGGCGGCCGTTTGTGCAATCGAAAGTGCACCGAGACTATGTACGTTGAGAGCCCACGGACGCACGACTGTCACGTCTGCCAAATGCGGAATGGTTCCCGACGTCATGGCCATTGTGGGGGAGCGAGAACATATGCATACCTACCCCGCTACAAGTCACATTGTGTTTTCAATTGGAAGAAAAAGAATGCCATCATCGACCACAAATTACCATTTAGCCGCAGTACAGCCGTACAAGGACGGCCTTATAGACTGAACTGAAGCTTCCAATTCATCTCAAACTGCTTTCTCTCACTACTCTCGTCAGACTTGATAAACGAAATCAAAAATGGCAATTGGAATCGCACTCATCGGCAGCGGCATCTTCGCCAAAGAAGAACATCTCCCGGCCATCCAAGATGCTCCCATCCTGAGTCTGAAAGCAGTCTACTCGCGCTCCCTCAAATCAGCCCAATCCCTCTCCGAAAAGCTTTCAGGCGTAGATCTATACAGCGACGACCAGGACGGCAAAGAGTTTGACGACTTGCTAAAACGAGACGATATCAAAGGCGTAGTAATCGCGTGAGTATATAGACGCAATACAAACGGTCAAATCCACGAATTTCGAATACGCTAACAAACAAAAAAGTCTCCCCATTGCCGCCCAACCAGACTACATCAAAAAAGCCCTGGCGGCCGGAAAACACGTCTTCGCCGAGAAACCTATAGCCAAGGACCTCAGCACCGCCTCCTCCCTCCTCGCCTGGACTTCCAACCCCGCCAACACATCCGCCACCTACACCGTCGCTGAAAACTTCCGCTTCATCGACTCGTACCTCTGGGCCTCGCAGCAAATCGCCTCTCTCGGCCGCCTCCTCACTTTCCGCGTCCGCGTCATGTTTCCCGTTGCCGTGGGCAGCAAGTACTACGAGACGGCGTGGCGCAAGCAGCCCGAGCACCAAGGCGGCTTCGTGCTAGACGGCGGCATACATTTCGTTGCTGCTACTCGCTTGCTGCTGCAGGGTGCGGGCCAGAGAGTCGAGAAGGTGAGTGCGTTTACGGCGCAGTTGCAGCAACATCTTCCGCCCGTGGACACGCTGAATGCGGTTTTGCAGCTCGCAAATGGGAGTTCAGGCACGCTTTCGATTTCGGTGGGGACGACTGATACAGGGTCCGAGTATGTGGTTGCGTGTGACAAGGGCGTGGTGACGGTTTCGCGGGGGAAGGTGGTGGTCAAGAGACAGGGCGAGGAGAGAGAGGAGGAGGAGACGAGAGAGTTTCCCGATGAGGGAAATGGCGTCAAGCAGGAGATTAAGGCTTGGGCGAAGAGTTTGGACGAGGGGAGGAGGAATGAGATGCAGAGTCCCGAGGAGGCATTCAAGGATCTGGAGATTTTGGAGGGTTGCCTGAAGAGTGGGCAGCAGGGTGGGACACCGATTTATATTGAGCAGTAGGGGGGACTGGATGGTTGTTGCCGAAATATCACGTCCGACCATATTTCGTGTAGATAGTTTGTCATCATCAAATACATGTGCCAACTCGCTATTTCGGGGTTCCGCGAACCAGGTACATTT